>CM055124.1:31632706-31865567 GCA_029206835.1 Rana muscosa
AAGATTACCAAACAAGGTAAATAAAATAAAAGTGATGCTGTGTGTAATTAATTAAATAAACACAATAACTTTAACATCATAAACAAATGTCCCAAAAAACGAAATGAAAGGTGAGTGGCTGAGAAAGGCTGCTTCCCAATAAAGCTGTGCAGACTGGCAAACGTGACACCCAGGTGTGTGGTGGTCCTGCTTACCGGATAGCCGTGACTGTATCCACAGTCTCACCTAACGCAGGGAATAAGGCTTCCCCACAGCCCAACGATATCCTGAACAGTATCTCACCAGCCAGAAGTTAATCCAAATGGGAGAGAAAACAAAGAAACTCCATGGTGTAGTATATAAAAATCCGGTTTAATGGTATAGTAAGGGTTACATTTACAATTAATCGATGGTCAATCAGCGGTAAAAAGCAGACAGTGTGCAGCAATGACAGCGGTACATACGGAAGCGTTGGTTCAAATCTTTCCCGAGCTCCTGTGCTACGCGGATACTTCCTTGTGTGTACTCAATGCGTGACGACGTCACCGGCCCCCTATGCGTTTCATCATCAATAGACATCAACTGGGGATATGGTGATCGCCAGTCTGACTCTTCGAGAGTCTTGGTTGGGTCCTGAACCTCCAGAAGTCGGTGTTGGTGTCGACTCCACGTCTGGAACACCAGGGTTCGATCTGGACTCCTCAAAGGCGAGAGTCTTTTTCTCCCTTCACAAGTTGCAGTCTCTTCAGGCTGCGGTACAGCGGTGGGAGTCACGCTGGTGGTGGTCACTGTGCTTTTGCATTCCTGGGTTTTCATGGTATCCACCTTCAAGGCGGTCCCGTGTGTTTGAATCCACATTCAAGTCTTGCAAACGGAGATCCTGTCGACGTGGGACACATCTCCACTGTCCCTGGATTGTCAAATCTGGGTGAGCCGGCTAGTCAGGGATTCCCTGATCCGGTGGCTGAGGTCTCCGGCTTTTCAGTCCGGGAAGTCGTTTCCTTTTTGTTGGACGACACAGGGTTGCTGGACGCAGGAAGTACCCCACCTGCCGATCAGGGTGCTCCTTCGGGCATTCAGACAGTGCCCCTCCACTTGGTCACGGAGGCTGCGGGAACGTCCAGTCAGGATCAAGTTGGACAACGCCACGGTGGTGGCATATGTCACCCATCAAGGAAGAACAAGTCACTCGGCAGCTGCATGCTGTCGCTCATGTCCTGCTGGAGCAGGGAAAAAATGTGCTGGCTCTATCGCCCCCATACAGTCTGGGCGTAGAACTCAAGCAGGCAGATTTCCTGAGTCGGCAGTTGCTGGGCCATGGACTATGGTCTCTACACCCGTAGGTGTTTTGACTCATCTACCGAAGATGGGGATCGCCTGATGGGGATCTCCTGGCTTGTCGACTCAATCGGAGGGTTTTGAGGTTGTGGCCAGGATCAAAGATTTCTGGGAGGACGCGTCAGACGCGTTTGTGGTCCTGTGGGGACAGTATCGGCTATGTATGCCTTACTCCTAAAAATACTCTTCCTCATCTGCTCACAGAGTAGAGGCCGAGGGGATTCCGAGTAGTCTATTTGCCCCAGATTGATTCCGCGTCCCTGGTACGCCGCTTTAGTGCGCCTGGTGGCGGATGTTCCTTGGTGGCTGCCAATGCGATCGGACCTTGTATCGCAAGGTCATACATTTCATCCTGCTTGCAGTCACTGGCCTTCACGACATGGCTGTTGACAGTCGGATGCTAAGTGACCGTAGCCGTCGGTTTCGGTGCTTCCACCATGCTGGGGGCACGGAAGTCATCTTTTCGGATGATTTACTATCGCACTTGGAGGGCCTACATTCCTAGGTGTGGAGATGGAGTGGCATTCACGTACATATTCGCCTTCCAGGATCCTGCTGTTTTTGACAGCGTGGAGTGGTTAAAAGACTTGCTTTTCGCTCCATTGAGGGGCAGATATCAGCCTTGGCTGGTTTTCTCCCACGACTCTTGGCGGCTCATTCACTGGTGGGTACGTTTGTCCAAGGGATTCCACATGTGGTCCCTCCGGTTCAATCACTGCTGCCTTCGTGGGATTGAATCTGGGGTGTTTTCAGAAACCACCTTTTTTAAAGTACATAGAGAGATTCCCCTGTTGGCACTCTCTTGGTAAGTAGCTTTCAGTTGGCTGTTACCTCTATCAGAGGGTTTTTGAGTTGGCGGCCTTGTCTTGCAGGTCTCCCTACTTACTCATCCAAAAGGATAAGGCGGTGCTGCGTCCACAGCCTTTGTCTCTACCTGAGGTTTGTTTCACCCTTTTTGAAAATGTGGACATTGTGCTTCATCCTTGTGTCCTCGGCCATCCCAATCCAAGAGGTTGCTTGCTTTCCTTGGGCTTGGTACAAGCTCTGCGGGTGTATCAGTCTGCTACGACTCCGTTTCGGAGGTCAGACTCACTGTTTGTGTCAGTGACTGGTCCAAAGAAAGGCCTGGCGGTCTCATCGGCCACCATGTCTTGGTGGATCAGACAGATTGTAATTCAGGTTTTTGACTTTAAGGGGCGGGCGCCTCCCTTTCCTGTCATGGCGCATTCGACCAGGGCAATAGGTGCCTCCTGGATTTTCCAACATCAAGGGTCGGCCTCACAGGTATGTAAGGCGGTGACCTGGTCGTCCGTTCACACTTTCACTAAGTTTTACTTGGTTGACCAGCATCCGTCTGCGGATGCCTGCTTCGGCCGCAAGGTTTTGCAGGCGGTTATTTAAGGTTGCAACTCTGTTTGTTTGGGGTGAAGTTGGTTTGATTGCTGTTGATTGCTGTTCCCACCCCTCGTTTTTGACACTGCTTGGGGACGTCCCTAATGTCAAGAATAAGATGCTGTGTCCGTCCATGAACGAAAGAGAAAATGGGATTTTTGTACTCACCATAATATCCTTTTCTCTGAGTTCATGGACGGACACAGCACCCACCCCTCCTTTTATATGTTTGTACTGCTTTTTGACGAACTGAGCTGCATGATGCAGGGAGAGGGGTTGTACCTAGAGGGACTGCCCCCAGGGCGGTACTGTACAGTTTTGATGTATGTTTAATACTTAACATGCTTTTTTGCCTAGTCCTCTCCTGATAGAAGGCTAATACCCTAATGTCAAGAATAAGATGCTGTGTCCGTCCATGAACTCAGAGAAAAGGATTTTACGGTGAGTACAAAAATCCAATTTTTAGAGGGTTCCAGCTCCCACTTCCTCCCTAGGCCACCTCGGTGGCGGAAGTAAGCTCACCTCAGCCCCCTCCCTCTCCGCAATCATCTGGGACATGTCACGGTGGGGAGACAAGGAGGGGGAGACAAGCGGGGCTTCGTTCCCCAGCATCGCTGGACCCTGGGACAGGTAAGTGTCCGATTATTAAAAGTCAGCAGCTGCAGTATTTGTAGCTGCTGACTTTTAAGATTTTATTTTAATGGCCCTGTAATCTGTTGTATTAAATTGTTTCCTACTGTGTTTTTCTGTCTCCATTGTTTGCTACTGTGTTTTTTGTTCCTTTTTAGTGTACATTAGTTGTGGTCATGCACACTGCTCTATGCACTCTACACATCCCATAGTTAATCTCAGGATTTAGCAGGAGAGGGTGGCTACGTTCTTACATACAGTGGGACCATGGAAAATGAACACCAAGAAGTTCAATCACCGTAACAGAAAAGGGGATTTGGAGGAGGTTGCGTGCAATAGAAGGGACTATTTGGAATTTAGAATACATACAGTGCATCCGGAAAGTATTCACAGCGCTTCTCTTTCTCCACATTTTGTTATGTTACAGCCCTATTCCTAAATGGAATAAATTCATTATTTTTGTCAAAATGCTACAAACACTACCCCATAATGACAATGTGAAAGAAGTTTGTTTGAATTCTTTGCAAATTTATATAAAAAATAAACGAACAAAAATTCTATGTACATAAGTATTCACAGCCTTTGCTCAATACTTTGTTGAAGCACTTTTGGCACCAGTTACAATCGCAAGTTTTTTTGAGTATGATGCTACAAGCTTGGCATACCTATTTTTGGGCAGTTTCTCCCATTCTTCTTTGCAGGACCTCTCAAGCTCCATCAGGTTGGATGAGGCATGTCAGTGCACAGACATTTTTATATCTCTCCAGAGATGTTCAATCGGGTTCAAGTCTGAGCTCTGGCTGGGTCACTCAAGGACATTCACAGAGTTGTCCCGTAGCCACTCTTTTGTTGTCTTGGCTGTGTGCTTAGGGTCGTAGTCCTCTTGGAAGATGAACCTTCGCCCCAGTCTGAGGTCCAGAGCCCTCTGGAGCAGGTTTTCATTAAGGATGTCTCTGTACATTGCTGAATTCATCTTTCCCTCAATCCTGACTAGTCTCCCAGTTCCTGTCGCTGAAAAACATCCCCACAGCATGATTCTGCCACCACTATGCTTCACTGTAAAGATGGTATTGGCCAGGAGGTGAAGCAGTGCCTGGTTTCCTCCAGACATTGTGTTTTCCATTCAGGCCAGAGAGTTCAATCTTTTTTTCATCAGACCACAAGATTTTGTTTCTCATGGTCTGAGAGTCTTTCATGTGCCTTTTGGCAAACTCCAGGCAGGCTGTGATGTGCCTTTTACTAAGGAGTGGCTTCCGTTTGGCTACTCTACCATACAGGCCTCATTGGTGGAGTGCTGCAGGGATGGCTGTTCTACTGGAAGGTTCTCCTCTCTCCACAAAGAAACACTTAAACTCTGTCAGAGTGACCACCGGGTTCTTGGTCACCTCCCTGACTAAGGCCCAAGTCCTCTGATTGCTCAATTTGGCCGGGCAGCCCGCTCTAGGAAGAGTCCTGGTGGGTCAAAAATTTCTCCATTTGCGGATGATGGAGGCCATTGTGCTCATTGGGACCTTCAATGCTGCAAACATGTTTCTGTACCCATCCTCAGATCTGTGCCTAAGTTTTATTCCCCTAATTTGGTTCCTTTCAGGTATTGACAAGCCGATGGCAAGGAAAGGCTGCACACAAAATCTAATAACTATTTAGACACATGGATCTGAAAGTACAACAAAAACGTAATGGAAAATACATTTTTAACAGGCTGTAGATTCTCTAAAATGTTAAAGTGACACACAAAAAAATTCTATCCAAGTATGTATTCTTAAAACAGGACTTCACCCTTCTGATGAGTTTCCTTCTCTTCATCCTGCCCCCCTTCCGCTGCACAGTTATTGTTTTTTTTTTCTCCTTTTGTTTATGTACCTTTTTGTTAGCACCCATTTCTTCCTGTCCCCTGCACTGTTATTCGCCTAGGCAAATGACGTTGGTGCCTACTGGTGCCTCTTGGGATATATGATGTGGATATCCCAGGAGACGCGGGGAGCATCCACTCACCAAAGCAGGAGGGAGCTGGCCTGGTTGCATGCTATCGGGAGGGGTGCCTGTGCCTCCCGATGACATCCCAGAAGAAGATGGCAACACTGGACCCTAAGGCCGTCTACAGAGAAGGGGATCTCAGTGGGACAACGCTGGATCCACTAGGTGGGTGAGTATCCTTTCTGTACAGAACACTGCATCAGGTAGGCAAGGGGGAAAAAAAATCAGCTTTAACTCAAAAAAATACTTCTATTGCTCTCAGCCTCCTCCAAATCTCCAGATTTTTTATTATTATTATTTTCTTTTGCTGCTGTGATCTGAATCCCCCTTTTTTTTTTTTACTTTATTTCTTTATTGAAACATTTTTTTTTTTACTTTTTACAACATTCATTGGCAAGTGATAAACCAGACATACCCGACGCATCCCAACCCCCCCTCCCGTACTCCCACCCGCCTATCAAATTAGAAAAAAAATATGTCAGAAAAAAGTCTGCATTGAAGACCATGGGGATTTCCTGAGTGGGAGTATAGACATACCTGAATCCCTATATAGATAGAGGGTGGTCACATTTGTTCTGCATAGTCCCACTGTATGTAGGAATGCAGCCACTCTCTCTTGCTCACTTCTAAGATTTGTAGTGCGCATGGAGCAGTGCTTGTGATCACAACTAACATTCTACACAGGTTCGGGAACTCACAAAGGATTTTACAAGGAGGCAGAAAAATTAAGGAAATTCTTTCATAATATTATTTTATGAAAAATATATTACAGGGCGTTGAAGTATTAGATGTGTGTGGATTATATTTGGAAAATAAGGAGAGTGTCACTTTAACCGCTTGCCAACCGTATACTGTATATATACGGTGACAAGGCGGCTCTCCTGGGCAGGATCACGTACCTAATACGTGATCCTGCAGTTCGGGGTCTGGGGCGTGCACACCCCAATCAGTGGGTCTGCCAGACTTGAAGTCCGCCAAGACCGGCCTATGTAAACAAGGCAGACTGCCGTTCTATCAGTAGGGAAGGTATTAATCCTGTGATTTTGCAAATCAGGATCTCTGCCTTCCCACAGTACAAGCACCTCCCCTACAGTAAGCACAGGTCAGGCACTCATTTAACCCTTTGATCGCCCCTGATGTTAACCCCTTCCCAGCCAGTGTTGTTAATACAGTGACCGTGCATATTTTTAGGAGTTAAAAATATATAGGTGTAGCACTACCCTCGAAGGAGCTGCTGGTTTGGTTTTGGGTCTACGCTCTGCCTATCAACCCCAAGAATTTGTCTCGAACCCTCCCTTGGCACAACTGGTCTGTACTGTAATTGTGAACCCACTGATGGCTGGGAACGCAATAATACCACACAACAGTATAATGACTTATAAAATTGTTACCTGGTATAGTAAACCCGTCCAGCAGGATAACAGAGAACTTCACACAGTTTGCTGCTTAATCAAAGACCAAGTTTACTCAATGGTAAAGGATAGCAGAGTTAAACAGAATTGCAGTTGACTAATGCAGGGCCCTGCAAAGTCAATGATATAGCTATATATGTTAATAGTAAAACACAGCGTTAATGCACACTTTCTTCATAAGTAAACTACCTATGCTCGCGAGCTTCCCCTGGTGGGCAGTATTACACCCAAGTCCCGTCACTAACAGTTCTAGTCAGGCCTGACTAATTTCAGTGTACAGTTTCTTCAATAGTAGGAGTCTTCGCTAGCAAACGTTGGTGCACATAACATTTGTAATCCACAGGGTGATTAAAAAGAAAGCAAACTGAACTTCCACAATGTTTGTAGATGTGATCTCTAATGCGGTGCGAACATCAACTTTAAACCATGCGGCCACCGCGAGATGCTCAATGGCCTTCTGTGTGACGCACCACTCTAATAATGGTGGGCCTTCAATAAGTCACAGGCCTACACAGCAGTTAATGAAATCCAAAACCAAAACAGGCCTCGTCCCTATGGTACGTTCAGCTGTCGGTGACTCGATCCGCTGTCTCTCCGCAACTTGCAGTCTCCAGTTCTTCGCACAGCCGCACTGGATGTCGGTAGATGGACGACTCTGGTCTCTGGGAAGCGAGAGCTGGACACACGGAAGAGGATCTCTCCTTAGGCTGAGCAATCCTACCCGATAGCTGTAGGCCCAGGCTTCAGGCCTGGACGCTCCGGCAGCAGGCCTCAACACAGGCCTCCTACTTGAGGAAGGCGAAGTCCAGAGAGAGAGAATGTAACTCCTCCCTTACTTTAAATACCCTCTCCCAGCAGGCTGTGCGGTGATGCAGTGCACCCTGGTAGCACAGCTGCACTCTGGGTAGTATAGTCTGATTCACAATGCATTGTTTTAATATCATTGAAGCGAAAAAAATGTTACTGCGATATAACAAATTGAACACAGGAGGGAGCTAAGTTCCTTCTTAATTGTCAAACTGTAGTCTTTATCTACATTGCAAAGTGAAACCTTACTACATAGGTCACGCTATTCAATCATATATAAACACATAAATGATTCAAACAATCCATAAATAATATGACATCAATGTGAAAATAAATTATTGAAAATCAGCCCATAAGCGATGTGAATGTAACTCTTAATAACGATCTCCACCATCCCACCAAAGTGATTTAGATATCAGTGCCTCCACCAACAGCTGAAAGGCTTGCTTACCAGCTCCAGTTGATCCCTCATTACAAGAGCTTGGTGGGAAGAGGAGCTCTGTGTTACACTCAAGCACTTGAGGCACAGGAATAACAGATATCACCACATCCTATACGGCGCCAAAGGGTGAATTTGTTGGGAGACCATCTGGACCTGGAGAAAGGCCTTGGCTGGGCTAAAGCCACAAGCGCTAATGATCCCTTGTAATGAGGGATCAATAGGAGCAGGTAAGCAAGCCTTTCAGCTGTTGGTGGAGGCACTGGAATCTAAATCACTTCGGTGGTGGATGGTAGAGATCGTTATTAAGAGTTACTTTCACATCACTTATGGACTGATTCTTATTAAATTTATTTTCACATTAATGTTATATTTGTGGATTGTTTAAATCATTTATGTGTTTATATATGATTGCATAGCGCAACCTATACATTTTATGTTACTTATTGTGTATGTGTCTCACAGGAGGTTTGCTGCTTGTACCTTTTTTAGAATTTTTAGCGCGTTTATTTTTTTTCTTGTTTTTTATAGTCTTAGAACTGATCACTGTATTAGTGTCACTGGTTCCCAAAAAAGTGTCAAAAGTTTCACTTAGGGGTGAAGCTTTACCTCTTTAGTAAATGAGGTAAGGCTTCACTTTGCAAAGAGTACCCAATCACGTGCAAGGAAAAAATAAAAAATAAAATTTTTTGCTTGCACATGATTGGATGATGGAAGTCAGCAGAATTTCTGCTTCTTTACTAAGCTCTGGAGCAACTGCACAAGAAGAGTGCAACTGCACTTTGCCAAGTGCACAGTCTTTTTCCCTTTAGTAAATCAACCCCTAACGCCCCTTTCACACGGGCGGACCGTTCAGGTCCGCCTGTCAGTTTTTTAGGCAGACCTGAACGGACGCTCCGTGCACCTCTATGGAGCCATGGATGTCAGAGGTGACATGCCCGCGGACATCCGACCCACTCCGATCCGCCAAAGTGTAACGGAGGAAAACCCTACTTTTCCATCCATCTGGCAGATCGGATGACGACGGACTCTACGGTCCGTTGTCATCCGATCCCCCATAGGGGAGAGCGGCGCTCTGACAGGTCGGTCCCTGCAAAGTGTGCGGAGACAGACCTGTCATCTGCCTGCTCAGCGGGGATGGACGGAGCTATCCCCGCTGAGAAAAGGGGAGGCCGCATGCCTGTGTGAAAGGGCCCTTAGTGTCCAATTTGTCCACCGCAATGTCGCAGTCCCACTATAAGTCGCTGACCATTACTAATAAAAAATAAATAAAAATTCCATAAATATATATCATAGTTTGTAGATGCTCTAACTTTTGGGCAAACCAATCAATATATGCTTTTTGTGATTTTTTTATTTTATTTTTACCAAAAATGTATAGCAGGATACATACTGACCTAAATTTTATAAAGAAATTACAAGTTTTTACATTTTTTTTATTGGGTATGTTTTATAGCAGAATGTAAAAAATACTATTTTTGTTTCAAAATTGTCGGTCTTTTTTAGTTTATAGTGCAAAAAATAAAAACCGCAGAGGTGATCACCAAAAGAAAGCTCTATTTGTGGAAAAAAAAAAAGGACACACATTTTATTTGGGTACAGCATCACACGACCGCGTAGTTGTCAGTCAAAGTAAGGCAGTGCTGTATCGCAAAAAATGGCCTTTTCATAAAGGGGGTAAACCTTCTGAAGCTGAATTGGTTAAAGAAGAACTATAATAAAAGTTGTATATATTTAAACCAGTAGCATGACGCAACCCCATCATAATTTCAGATAAACTATATCTATGAAAAAGTATATTTTTTATGTATTTCTATGATTCTTTAATAAGTTGCTTGTATTTATTTAGTGAGTATACACCAACCCCCCCCCCCCCCCCCCCCAGATACTCCTATTTTGCAACTTATTAGTTTTCGCAATGTGACAGGCATACTTTAGACATCACTAACGTACAGCTAAGGCATTTTTTACCTCTTTTTTTGACATTCTCTCAACTTTTAGCTTTTATTACATTTTCGAAAAGACAAAACGCACAAACCAAGCAGACAGCGGTATCATCAACGATAGTTAAATGGGAAAGGAATAAAAGGAGAGACAAATCCTTTTGCAGTATCGCTGAAGTGTAATCTAGCTCTGCAGATTTTTATATTATTGTGCCTATGCATGTTATCTCTTTGTCTGGCAGACGCCGAAAACATCAATTTGCTCGACCGGCCTGGAATTGTTTCCCCATAATAAGCACGCCTCTGATTTGCTCTTAGCGTTCCACTGACAAGCCACTTGATCAAAGTCAATTGTTGCCTGCACATGATTCTTAGACAAGCTAAAGAGAGAGGGCCTATTCTCTGAGTGTCATGGGAATATACAATGATGAAATCAAATAAGCAATCCAGTCAGCTGTCAGTGTTGGTTCACTTACGTATCATGTATTACAGCGGACACCTAGGGGAGGAAATGTCAGTGGCCATTTGTGATGTGTAATCCCCAACCGTTGCTTACTGAGCTTCATCAAATTAATAGTAAATTCCAATAAAATCTAAAGATCAGCCTGGAAACATATATACACAAAGGACATAGGCAAGGCGTTTTGATTATTTTTTTTTATTTTTTATTACGTCATTGATTGGGTACACCAGATCAACCCCTACTTGTCTAAAATCCTTTGGCACTCAGTAACCTGGAGTTCTGCGAATGCTTCAGCTTGGACTTATAATTCTGCAGGACAACTGTCAACTGTCCTTGATTTGCCTGGGGCAATCAAGCATCTATCTATGTTCAGTGTCCCAATGATACGGGGGGGAGATTTACTAAAACTAGACATGTGCGGTCCGTTTTGTTCTGAATTAAATTTCGGATAAATTATTTTTTTTTCGGAAATTCTGATGTATCCGAAATACAACAGTACCAAATTTAAACGAATCCGAAATAACAAAAAAACTATTCGGATGAAATTCAAATTTGAATAATTTTTGAATCGTTTTCAAATAGTTTTCAGAATTGAAAAGTTATTGAAATCGAAAAGTTTTTGAAATCGAAAAGTTTTTGAAATGTTTTTCAATTTCCAAAGAGAATAAAATAGAATAGAAAATAAAGGAATTAAAATTCAGGTAAATTTAGGTTTATAACAAAAAAACTATTCGGACGAAATTCTAATTTGAATCATTTTTTAATCGTTTTCAAATAGTTTTCAGAATCGAAAAGTTGTTGAAATTCAAAAGTTTTTGAAATTCAAAAGTTTTTGAATAGTTTTTAATTTCCAAAGAGAATAAAATGGAATAGAAAATAAAGGAATAGAGTAGAAAAAAAATAAGACTAGAAAAGAATATAACAGACAATAAAAGAATAGAATATAATAGAGTAAAACAGAACAAAATAAAATAGAAAATAAAAGAACAGAATAGACTAGTATAAATATATAATAGTATATAATAGCCACAAATAGAATAGAATAACATAGAATATAACCATCTTCTGAAATTCAAATTTCCTGAGAATAAATTTTGAATTTGAATCCAAAAGAAAAGAATAGAATAGGCTATAATAGAAAATAATAGAATTAAAAAAAACAATATAATAGAATAGAATAGGAAGAATATAGCCATTTCCCAAAATTCTAATTGAATCAATTTGAATAAAATAGAAACTAATATATTAGAATAGGAAGATGATTATATTCATGCTATTCTATTCTTTTCTATTTTTCTATACTAGTGTTATTTTCTATTCTATTCTACTCTATTCTTTTCTATTCTATTCAAATTGATTATATTTGAATTTTGGAAAATGGTTATATTATTTATATTCTATTCGATTTCAATTTTTTCAATTATATTCTTTTCTATTATATTAGAATTTCAGAAGATGGTTATAATCTTTCTATTTTATTCTACCGTGTTTTCCTAAACATAAGACCGGGTCTTATATTAATTTTTGCTACAAAAAAGACCCTGGGGCTTTTTTTTCGGGGGATGTCTTATTAGTATCAGTATATTTACATAAATATAAATAATTTTAATCCCTCAAAAAACATCTTGGTTAAAGTACTTTTAAGATTATGTAGTCCGTTTTGTGGGATGATTGTGCTGGTGTAGGGTGTAGTGTGTCTCCCTTTGTGGCTGTTTTATGAGACGTACCTTTTTACAGCAGCCCTCGGCGATCATGTAACCTGCCTGAGCTCTTCTTCTCCGCTTCGAGATTCCTGCTGACGTCAGCCCGCTCCGAGCACTGCAGAGGGAGGGGCCACAGACGTCTGCCGAAAGAAGAGGAGAGGAGAAGACCTTCGGCGGGTCAGCGGCGGCTGTGGATGGGGTATTTTTTTGCATGATCATTGCACGGGGGGGGGGGGGGGGGGGGGACACACTGCACCTTATGCCAGTGTGGACGCTTTCCAAAGCGGGTACATTTAAAAAAAAAAAACTTTACTAGGGCTTATTTTCGGGGTAGGGAAACACAGTATTATTTTTTTAATTCTATTATATTTCTTTCTATTCTATTCTATTCCTATATATTCTGTTCTTTTATTTTCTTTCCTATTTTGTTCTGTTTTAGTCTATTATATTATGATATATTCTCTTATTTTCTGTTATAGTCTTTTCTATTCTATTCATTTTTTTTCTATTCTATTACTTTATTTTTTATTCTTTTTTATTCTCTTTGGAAATTGGAAAACCATTTGAATACGAAAACTATTCGAAATTGATTGGAAAACCTTTCTAATCGATCTGATTTCGAATTAGAAAAATTGGAAACGAATAAATGAAACGAATTCCAAAAAATAATTAAATAAATTAAACAAATTTAACTAAACTAATTTATGTAAATAACGAATCGAAACAAAACTATTTTTTTTCGTTCTGCACATGTCTAACTAAAACTGGTGCACACAAAATCTGGTGCAGCTGTGCATACTAACCAATCAGCTTGTAGGTTTTAGTGCCGGTTCACACTATGCGGTGAGGGAACCGCATGCGATTTTGAACAGGAATCGCACCACATTCTTGTTCAAATCACATGCAATAATTCTTCAGCAGTGCGATTAAGCCATTATTCTGTATGACTCAAAGCGCACTGAATCCGCACCAAAATTATGCAGGACCCTTTTTTTGGACGCACCAGAATTGGATCGCATGGGTGTTCTCATCCATGTGATCCGATTTTGCAAATTGCACTGCAGCTTGAGACCTAATTTTAGGGTGTTGTTAACACACACCCGCAGCAGGTTCGCATGAATTGGAATTAGTGTGCGATATGAATGCAGCGCAGAATCCGCACAGAATTTTCCGCAAATTTGCAGCTCACAAACGTGAACCTGCACTTAGGCTCCATTTACACTTGTACAATGCCAACTTTGGAGTGCAACTAACTTTGATGCAACTTTGGCACAACTTGGATACGACTTTGGCTTTGACCAATGATAATGGACAACTGTTACACAACTGTTGCATTTTATAACATTCAGATATGACTTTTACGGAACTTTTAAGGGTTAAAGTGATTGTAAAGTCTCGTTTTTTTTTTCTCTAAAAATAACAAACATGTTATACTTACCCCCTCTGTGCAGTTGATTTTGCACAGGGCATTCCGATCCTCCTCTTCTCGGGTCCCTCTTTGGCTCTCCTGGCCCCCTTGCTATGGGGGCACAAGAGCTGAGCAGCAGCTCCCTGTGTTCATTCAGACATGGAGCCCCGGTCCGGCCCCACCCCCCCTCTCCTGATTGGCTAACTGACTTGATTGAAAGCAGTGGGAGCCAATGGCACCACTGTGTCTCAACCAATCAGACGGCCAAGGAACTTGTGGACATCGCTGGACAGAGATGGGGCTCAGGTGAGTTTTAGGGGTGCTGGAGGGCGGCTGCTGCACACCAAAGGTTTTTTATCTTAACCACTTGACAACTGGGCGCTTAAACCCCCTTAACCACTTAACGACCGCCCACCGCCGATTTACGTCGGCAGAATGGCACGGACAGGCAGAATCACGTAGATCTACGTGACTGCCTTTGTACAGTTGGGGGGTCCATCCGGACCCCCCTTCTGTGCCGTGAGCGGTCGTTACTTCACCGGGAGCGATCCCAGATGAGGGGGCGGCCTTTCGATTCCGGCCCCCCCCCTCGCGATCGCTCCCGGCGAATGGAAATGCCTCCTCTGTCTGTTTCAGACAGAGGAAGCAGGAGGAAGTGATGTCATCTCTGGTGCGGTGCTCACATATACCGAGCGCCGTACAAGAGAAGACATCAGGTCAGTGAGCACAACACTACACTGACACCAGGACACATAGGAACACTAATCGCCCCCCCAGGACCCCCAGACCCCCCCAGATCACCCCCCAGATCACCCCCCAGCCCCCAGTCACAGTGTCACTGATTGCAGTGACCATTTATTTAGTGATCACTGCAATCAGTGACATTTGTGACTGTGAAAGTGTCACTAAAGTTTAGTTTTAGGTCCAGTGTAGCCCCCTAACCCCCCCTAATACAGGTTTAACCCCCTGATCACCCCCCAGATAACCCTTTCACCCCCTATCACCGCTGTCGCTATGCGATCATTTTTCTGATGGCTGTCTTAGCATCAGTGATGGCGATCGGTAGCCAGTAATTTTTTTTAGGTTCGCCGCAGGTTTTTATAGCGTCGGGTACCCCAATATATTATCTAATAAAGGTTCAACCCCCTTGATCGCCCCCCAGGTAACCCTTTCACCCCCTATCACCGCTGTCGCTAATCGATCGTTTTTCTGATGCTGTCTTAGCATCAGTGATGGCGATCGGTAGCCAGTAATTTTTTTTAGGTTCGCCGCAGGTTTTTATAGCGTCAGGTACCCCAATATATTATCTAATAAAGGTTAAACCCCCTTGATCGCCCCCCAGGTAACCCTTTCACCCCCTATCACCGCTGTCGCTATGCGATCATTTTTCTGATGGCTGTCTTAGCATCAGTGATGGCGATCGGTAGCCAGTAATTTTTTTTAGGTTCGCCGCAGGTTTTTATAGCGTCGGGTACCCCAATATATTATCTAATAAAGGTTTAACCCCCTT
Source organism: Rana muscosa (assembly GCA_029206835.1). NCBI lineage: Eukaryota > Metazoa > Chordata > Amphibia > Anura > Ranidae > Rana > Rana muscosa. The sequence continues at coordinate 31,647,708 of CM055124.1, forward strand.
GATCGCCCCCCAGGTAACCCTTTCACCCCCTATCACCGCTGTCGCTAATCGATCGGTTTTCTGATGCTGTCTTAGCATCAGTGATGGCGATCGGTAGCCAGTAATTTTTTTTAGGTTCGCCGCAGGTTTTTATAGCGTCAGGTACCCCAATATATTATCTAATAAAGGTTAAACCCCCTTGATCGCCCCCCAGGTAACCCTTTCACCCCCTATCACCGCTGTCGCTATGCGATCATTTTTCTGATGGCTGTCTTAGCATCAGTGATGGCGATCGGTAGCCAGTAATTTTTTTTAGGTTCGCCGCAGGTTTTTATAGCGTCGGGTACCCCAATATATTATCTAATAAAGGTTTAACCCCCTTGATCGCCCCCCAGGGTAACCCTTTCACCCCCTATCACCACTGTCACTAAGCGATCGTTTTTCTGATCGCTGTCTTCGTGTCGGTGATGCCAATCGGTAGCCAGTCATTTTTTTTAGGTTCGCCGCAGGTTTTTATAGCGTCAGGTACCCCCAAATATGATCTAATAAAGGTTTTAACCCCCTAATTGCCCCTATTTAACCCTTTCACCAGTAATCACCATATAAGTGTTACGGGTGACGCTGGTTAGTTAGTTTGCTTTTTATAGTGTCAGGGCACCCGCCGTATATAACCCAATAAAGGTTTAACCCCCTGATCGCCCGGTGGGTGATATCAATTAGGTTTTAGCGTCAGAGAGGGTCTGCGTCACACCCCAGGCAGCGTCAGGTTAGTGCCAGTAACGCTAACACCCACGCGTAAAGCATACACCCCCCTTAGTGGTATAGTATCTGAACAGATCAATATCTGATCTGATCAGATCTATACCAGCGGTTTAGGGTTCCCAAAAACGCAGTGTTAGCGGGATCAGCCCAGATACCTGCTAGCACCTGCGTTTTGCCCCTCCGTCCAGCCCAGGCCACCCAAGTGCAGTATCGATCGATCACTGTCACTTCCAAAACACAACACACATAACTGCAGCGTTCGCAGAGACAGGCCTGATCCCTGCGACTCCAGTGCTGTAGGAGGTGATTTCACCACCACAGTTAAAAAAAAAAAAGCATATATGCCGAAGCATGGGGGCAGCAGGGCGGAGGAGCAATTTTGCTCCTAATGCCGCATACATACGGTCGAAATTCCGACGGAGGCTTGCCCGTGGAAACGTTTGACCATGTGTGTGCGGCATAACTTTTTTGCGGGAGGATGCCCCCATGCTTCGGCATATATAAATGGTGCATGTATGCCCATCATTAGAAGTGGGTGGATGAAGGGCGGTATTCTAATGGTGGGCATACCCACCGATCAATCTCTTTTTTCGTTCAGCCAACAGGCTGCATGAAAAAAAAAGATTACAATACATGTCCAACAAGGACCAGCAAGGTACTGGTATGTTGCTGGACTTTGAATGGTTATACCAGATTGATGCCTGCGGGTTTAGGCATCATCTTGGTATCATTCTTTTCAGCCAGCGGCCGGCTTTCATGTAAAAGCAATCACAGCGGCTAATTAGCCTCTGGACTGCTTTTACAAGCAGTGGGAGGGAATGTCCCCCCCCGGATATAAAAAGCGCCATTGGGAAATTGGGAAAGCATTTTATCACACCGATCTTGGTGTGGTCAGATGCTTTGAGGGCAGAGGAAAGATCTAGGGTCTAGAAGACCCCAGTTTTTTCAAAAAAAGAGTACCTGTCACTACCTATTGCTATCATAGGGGATATTTACATTCCCTGAGATAACAATAAAAATTATAAAAAAAAAAATATATGTAAGGAACAATTTAAAAATAAAATAAAAAAGCAAAATTAATAATAAAAAAAAAAAAAAAAAAAAAAAAGCACCCCTGTCCTGCCCTGCTCTTGCCCAATGGCGAACGCAAGCGTCGGTCTGGCGTCATATGTAAACAGCAATTGCACCATGTATGTGAGGTATCACCGCGAAGGTCAGATCGAGGGCAGTCATTTTAGCAGTAGACCTCCTCTGTAAATCTAACGGGGTAATCTGTAAAGGCTTTTAAAGGCTTTTAAAAATGTATGTAGTTTGTCGCCAATGCGCGTTTGTGCGAAATTTTAAAGCATGTCGTGTTTGGTATCTATGTACTCGGCCTAAGATCATCTTTATTATTTCATCAAACATTTGGGCAATATAGTGTGTTTTAGTGCATTAAAATTAAAAAAAGTGTATTTTTTCCCCAAAAAATGCGTTTGAAAAATCGCTGCGCAAATACTGTGTAGAAAAAAAAAATGCAACACCCACCATTTTAATCTGTAGGGCCTTTGCTTTAAAAATATATATAATGTTTGGGGGTTCAACATAATTTTCTTGCAAAAAAAAAAATATGTTTTCATGTAAACAAAAAGTGTCAAAAAGGGCTTTGTCTTCAAGTGGTTAGAAGAGTGGATGTAAGCTTCCTAATGTTGTGCATAAAATGCCAGAACAGTTCAAAACCCCCCCAAATGACCCCATTTTGGAAAGTAGACACCCCAAGCTATATACTGAGAGGCATGTCGAGTCCATGGAATATTTTATATGTTGACACAAGTTGCGGAAAAAAGACAATTTTTTTTTTTTTATTTTTTTTTTGCACAAAGTTGTCACTAAATGATATATTGCTCAAACATGCCATGGGCATATGTGGAATTACACCCCAAAATAAATTCTGTTGCTTCTCCTGAGTACAGGGATACCACATGTGTGAGACTTTTTGGGAGCCTAGCCGCGTACGGGACCCCAAAAACAAAGCACCGCCTTCAGGCTTTCTAAGGGTGTAAATTTTTGATTTTACTTCTCACTGCCTATCACAGTTTCGGAGGCCATGGAATGCCCAGATGGCACAAAACCCCCCCAAATGACCCCATTTTGGAAAGTAGACACCCCAAGCTATTTGCTGAGAGGTATTGTGAGTATTTTGCAGATCTCGCTTTTTGTCACAAAGTTTTGAAAATTGAAAAAAAAAAAAAAAAATTTTCTTTCTTCATTTTCAAAAACAAATGAGAGCTGTAAAATACTCACCATGCCTCCTCAGCAAATAGCTTGGGGTGTCTACTTTCCAAAATGGGGTCATTTGGGGGGGTTTTGTGCTATTTTGGCATTTTATGGCCTTAGAAACTGTGATAGGTAGTGAGGAGTGAAATCAAAAATTTGTGCCTAGAAATCCTGAAGGCGGTGCTTGGTTTTCGGGGTCCCGTACGCGGCTAGGCTCCTAAAAAGTCCCACACATGTGGTATCCCCGTACTCAGGAGAAGCAGCAAAATGTATTTTGGGGTGCAATTCCACATATAACCATGGCATGTGTGAGCAATATATCATTTAGTGACAACTTTTTGTAATTTTTTTTTTTTTTTTTTTTTTTTGTCATTATTCAATCACTTGGGACAAAAAAAAAAAAATATTCAATGGGCTCAACATGCCTCTCAGCAATTTCCTTGGGGTGTCTACTTTCCAAAATGGGGTCATTTGGGGGGGTTTTGTACTGCCCTGCCATTTTAGCACCTCAAGAAATGAGATAGGCAGTCATAAATTTAAAGCTGTGTAAATTTCAGAAAATGTACCCTAGTTTGTAAACGCTATAACTTTTGCGCAAACCAATAAATATACGTTTATTGACATTTTTTTTACTAAAGACATGTGGCTGAATACATTTTGGCCTAAATGTCTGACTAAAATTGAGTTTATTCGATTTTTCTTATAACAAAAAGTAGAAAATATCATTTTTTTTCAAAATTTTCGGTCTTTTTCCGTTTATATCGCAAAAAATAAAAATCGCAGAGGCAATCAAATACCATTAAAAGAAAGCTCTATTTGTGGGAAGAAAAGGACGCAAATTTCATTTGGGTACAACATTGCATGTCCGCACAATTTACAGTTAAAGCAGCGCAGTGCCGAATCCCAAAAACAGGCCTGGTCCTAATGGCCCGAAATGGTCCGGGGCTTAAGTGGTTAATAACCAGATCAATTTTCAGCTTTTTGAATGACAATTACTCAGTCATGCAACACTGTACCCATATGAAATTTTCGTCCTTTTTTTCACACAAATAGAGCTTTATTTTGGTGGTATTTGATCACCTCTGTTTTGTTTTTTTTGTGCTAAAAATTAAAAAATACAGAAAATTTTGTAAAAAAATGCAATTTTCTTCATTTCTTTTATAAAATTTTGCAAATAAGTAATTTTTCTTCATAAATTTGGCCAAAAATGTATACTGTATACTGCTACATATCTTTGGTAAAAATAACCCAAATTAGTGGATATTATTTAGTCTGTGTGAAAGTTATAGGGTCTACAAGCTATGGTGCCAATCACTGAAAATTGATCAATTTGATCACACCTGATGTACTGACAGTCTTGAGACCCTAACAAGCCAGTAAAGTACAAATATCCCCCAAATTACCCCTTTTTGGAAAGTAGACATTCCAAGGTAGTTAGTAAGAGGCATAGTTAGTTTTTTGAAGTTGTAATTTTTTCACACAATTCTTTGCAAAGTTACGTTTTTTTTATTTTTCTTTTTTTTCACACCATTGTGATTGTCATTCTGCTGCTCCTCCTGAGTATGGCGATACCACATGTGTGAGACTTTTACACAGCCTGGCCACATACAGAGGCCCAACATTGAAGTAGCAACTTTAGGCGTTCTAGGAGCATAAATTACACATCTAATCTCTCAACCACCTATTACACGTTTGAAGGCCCTGGAGCACCAGGACAATGGAAACGCCCACAAAGTGACCCCATTTTGAAAAGAAAACACCCCAATATATAATCTATGAGGCATAATGTGAGCTTTTTACACAGCCTGGCCACATAGAGGCCCAACATCCAAGACGCACCATCAGGTGTTCTAGGGACATAAATTACGCTCCAATTTCCTTACAATCAATCACATATTTTAAGGCCTTTCATATTTCTAACACAGCATGTACATACACAGAATTACACCCTAAAATACATTCTGCTGAGTAAAGGGTAAACAAAAGATTACCTGTGGTTTTAGTAGTGCAGTTGTTCACAGGAGGAGAGGCCTGATCCAGGCAGCAGGCAGGGACGTGGTCAGCGACAGTGAATGGAATTGTCCAGGCAGCAGGCAGGAATATTGTCCATAGTCAGTACAGGCAGGGATACTGTCCATATACAGTCCAGGGTCAGTGCAAGTAGAAACATTGCCAGCAGTGCCAAAAGATTGGTCCTGGTAATAAGCAGGAACATGGTCCAAGTAGCAGGCCAGGAAAGAATGGGGACGGGGTAGAGGCTTCTCCCACCCAAATCTCTTTGAAGCCTCTGAGTCTCCAGACCCTAATCCCGGAATGAAAAAACAAAAAAATGTGTTTTCTTCATCCAGAAAAACAATTCTGGAGCCCCTCACATTTGTGAGACCCCTGTGTTCCCACTAGCATAGCAGGGTAAAAGATCAATCCAAGAGGCAGGCAAAAAACGTGGTCAAATAGTCCAGGGTCAGTTCCAGTGCAGGCAGAGGTAGGTACAGTTTAGCGTTAGGCAGAAGCGTGGTCATATAACAGGCCAGGGTCAGTTCCAGAGCAGGCAGAGGTAGGTACAGTTTAGTATTAGGCAGAAGCGTGGTCATATAACAGGCCAGGGTCAGTTTCAGAGCAGGCAGAGGTAGGTACAGTTTAGCATTAGGCAGAAGCATGGTCGTATAACAAGCCAGGGCCAGTTCCGGAGAAGGCAGGGGTATGTTTAGCGTTAGGCAGAAGCTTGGTCGTATACCAGGCCAGGGTCGGTTCCAGAGAAGGCAGAGGTATGTACAGTTCAGTGCGGTGGCATAAGGGGTGTGGAGGAAAATGTCAGGAAATGAGAATTACGTTTACCGTACTTTCCTAATAATGTAGAGAAGTATGGTAACGGCGGAAACAGTGACCAATGCAGAGGCCTGTTTGGGAAGGACAATCGGGACAATAATACGTGGTGTCTCTTCTGACTCCTCCTCTGGAGCACACCAGGCATTTCTTCTTCGTGGCCTGTTTCACGGGGGGGGGGGGGGTTTCTAAGGAAAGTGGCATTCGTGGAGTCTGCTCACGGAATCAGAGCAAATATTTTCTGGTGGGCTTTCAGGGTACAAAAGGGCGGAGATTACTTCTCCTTGGTACTGCAGATAGGATACGGGGTTCTCTGTAGATTTTTGGTAAATAACATAAGTGTTATACATGGCCAAACTGAAAAAATAAATAGACACTTTTTTATACCAGTGGCAGGATTTTCTTGTGAGAAGGTAGGGTTCAATCATCTGATCATTGAAGTCCACTCCCCCCATAAAGAAATTTATAGTCATAGACACATGCAGGTTTCTGGATTGTGCCGTTTCTTTTGGGGACTTCCACTTAGGTGTCTTATGGATTGTTGTGAGAATGTGGACGTTTCGTCTGTCCCTCCACTTGACAGCCAATAGCTCCTGGTTCCGCAAAGATGCCGTCTCCCCTCGTCATATCCTTTCATTGACGAGTTTTTGCGGGAAGCCCTTTCTATTGGCTCTTACTGTGCCACATGCTGGGGTGTCGCTCCGGTGAAGATTACGGAAGAGGGGCAAGCTAGTATAAAAATTATCCACATAAAGGTGGTATCCCTTTCCAAGGAGTGGATAGACAAGCTCCCAAACCACTCTTCCGCTGGCTCCGATGTACTCTGGGCTTTCGGGGGGATGCAGTTGGGAGTCCTTCCCTTCGGACACCAGGAAGGCGTAGATGTACCCCGTGGCTCGGTCACAAAGTTTGTACATTTTAACCCCATATCAGGCCCTTTTGCTGGGGGTAAACTGTTTGATGTCCAGCCTGCCTGAGAATTTTTTTTTAGGGACTCATCCACGGAGATATTCTGTTTGGGGATATATAACTGGGGAAATTTTTCAGAGAAATAATTTAGGAGTGGCCGAATTTTAAATAGTTTGTCAAAAGCTGGGTCATTTCGGGAAGGGCACTGGGTGTTGTCATTATAGTGGAGGAACCGCATAATCATAAGGTATCTTGATCTTGGCATAAGGGATGAGAAGAGTGGCATGTGGTGGATGGGTTTGGTAGACCAATAGGAGTACAATTGTTTTTTTTTTGAGAGTCCCATAGTAAAAGTTAGGCGTAAGAATATTTTGAATTCCTCCACGGTTAGTTCTCTCCATTTAAAGGGATGGGCGTAACTAGAACCAGGGTTTCTTACTATGTACTGCTGTGTGTAGAGGTTGCACTGGGCCACAATGGACAATAGTAAGTCTTCAGTGAAAATTAAATGAAAAAAATCAAGCATGGTAAAATCATCGGTGTTCATCTGGACACCTGGCTGGGCGGTGAAAGGGGGGATATTTGCTGCTCCGGAATTACAGTACACTGGGTTGTCTTATTGTACACTTCACCAAATGGGCCATCAAATGATTCACACACAAGTCCATCAGGTGGGAAAGATTTCTTTCAATGCATTTTGTGAATTTTAATTCACTTCATCAGGAACATATGATATTGATGTAGCAGCCTGGTGTTTAGGCAGGGTTGGTCCTCACAAATTTACTTGCCAGGAGTAGTTATCCTGGTTGATTGCTAGAGATTTATTGATTTCTCCCTGTTTGGCCTCGTTGCACTTTTTTCTTCTACCATTAGGTGGCCGGGTACTTGGTGGTACTAGATACGAAAAGGGCAATAAAAGGTCAGGTTATGGGTAGATAGGGTATCTCAGCCAATGGGCAGGGGTTTTCTTGAATCCCTTGGCCTGCCGGGAGAGCCTATATATTCAGGTGGGGCCAGGTGATCTGTGCCACCTGAACGGCTGTCTGGGTGGACGTGTGTTGTATTGCATTGGTTGCTAGGCCGATGTGGGCCTATCCCAGGCACATCTGGGGGCTAGGCTGTCTGAGTGCCTATCCAGAAGCAAGAGAGCAGCGCAGGGTTGGGACTGCAGCTTGCAGTCTAACCAAAAGTGACGGTTCTGTCGGCCGGAGAACCTGTTGTGGTCGGAGGTAGAGGGGAAGCTGTCACCAGTGAGTAACTGAAGCAAGTACTGGAGCAACATTCTCACCATTCGGGTATGCTGAAGAATCAGGAATCAGGATCAGTGGGAATCAGGTCAGGGACCCAGCCAACGGAGGTGATCCTTGCCGAGCAGCTTTGTCTGTCAAGCCAGGGACTGAGCAGGCAAGCGGGGGTGAAGCCTTAGAGGTATCTAGAGTGCCAAGCTAGGAACCCAGCAGAGAAGCGGGGTGACGCTTGAGGAAGATACCACCATGAAGATTGGAGGAGCTCAAGGGATTTAGTGATAGTGAATCAGCGGGTCTAGTGAGAGACCGGGAGCTCAGTGGGCTGAAGAACTACTACAAGGAGTGATTGTAGTGGAATAGAAAGGAACTGTTCAGCTTTGTGTTAGGAACTGTTAAAGACTGTTGCCATAGGAGACAGCATTCCTGCACATGGAGATGTGGCGTCTTGCTGGATGCCTTACCCTACATGGCTGTTGTCCTATTGAAGTCTCGGAGTCTGCCAATTAATCTTGCAACTACCTAAGGGTGTCCTGGCTCTAACCCTCTCTCCCCCAAAAAGTTTTAAGAGAAATAAACTTTCTTTTGCATCCAAGAAGTGTCTGGTGCCCAATAACTTTAACAACTATACACCCACCATGCCTCACAACCCACTACATACAGAATGATGTCCGCTATCCCTGGCCCTGGAGGTTCTCATTAGATCAAAGGAGGCCCGGGACCTTGCTACACTGATAATGCATTTCCAAGGGAGGAACGACAGGGGAGGTCTAAACTGGGAACCAGAGCCATCAAGAAATAAGAGGGAAGAAATGAGAAAGAGGCAGGAGATAAACAATTTCCAGTTCATTCATCATTGCTTCAGTCATAAATCTGTTTGTCCTCCCAGTGCAGTCCCCGGGCGCCACTGAGACTATCCTGGAAGTCAAACGGGTTTATGACTGAGACTAAAATTAAGGAGCACAAATGGAAATTGTCTATATTCTGCCTGTTTTTCCTTTTCTCTCCATTTCTTGGTGGCTCTGGCTCCCCACAGCTCCGGGACAGGCTTTATTCACACTTCATGCAGGAGGAACGCACGATCTGGCTCACAATTTATGGGGGCTTTTTGAATGGACCCACAGTCTTCGGGTATCTGTGATGTGTCCCGGAAAACTGCTGGTAGAGAGGGGGGAAGGAGAAAAACCACGCACTCCCCCCCCCCCCCAAAAAAAAGTGCCATTTCGTAAAGAGGAGCAGGGGATGAGGCCTTAAAGCAGAACTTACCCTTTGGGTGAAGCTCTGCTTTAAATACTTTTAAAACTTATGTAGCAATACCCCCTAGAGGGCCGATGGTTAATTTTGGGTTTTGCACGTTACCTCTTCAGCTTCGTTGTACGGGTAGGAAAGTCTGTAATAATGCAATGTCCACGCAGATGTTAAACCTCAAATAGGCTTTATTTTCTTATGCAGTAAACGTTGAGAAAGTAGAAGGTATAGAAGAGTAGGGGAAGGTTCAGGCACTCAGCAATACTAGCCAAAAATATCAGCTCACAGTCACTTACCACTCTCAGTGTTTAGTGTGGGTATTGGTCACCCAGATAGTCCCCTCTCACATGGCCTAGCAGCCGGGATGACACACGAATCAGCAATGGGACAGTCTCTGCCACAGACTGCCCTAGGTGAATGGGGTCTCTGCCACAGACCTTTTAAAGTTGAGCGAATGGATAGTCCAGGAATCCTCTGCCACAGGATTTCAAAGTCCCAACCTTCCAGCCGTACAGTTAAAGAGCCTTTAAGCCAATTCGGCGAACTGCAGGGCTTGTAGTATAGTGGATCCCTCCTCAATAAAGTTGCCAGGCCTCGCCCGAGACAATAGCACTTTGCCGGTCTCCTCCAGGGCAGGTCCTCCCCTGGTCTCCTTCATTAAGACAGCTTCCTGCCATTTGGATTGAACAGCTTGGGATTCCCTCTCAGTATGCAGGCCCCAGCCAGACTAGCTGGGCCTACCAGATAGCGATGCAGCCTCGGGCCAACGTGGCCCCGAGACCAGAACCACACACACACCTCACGAGGGCTGCGGGGCGAAGACGGACCCCAATTAATGGCGTCTGCCCCTTAAGTATCCCCTCCCAGCAGGCACAGCGGGTCGACCACTCCCACCGTACAGCTGCCGAGAAGGGCCGCTCAATGTACCATGTTCCAACAAGTGCCTGAGGTGGTAACGCCACCTACAGGCAAAAAGGGAAAATGCTATCGGGCAAACCACAGCTAGAACAGAGGTAAATTTCAATGTAATTCAACCGTCTGAGCCCAACTACTGGCTCAGACATCCCTCTATATTTTGAATATCGTCCCAACCTTTTGGGGAGGGCGCTACACTTATGTTGTCTCATGAATGGTGATGTACCTTTAAAATCCCGCTGGTGGTATGGGTTTATTCTCTGTATGTATATGGAGCAGGGTTGCCAACTTTCAGTAAATATACAAACAGTCTGTAAAATCCATACTTTTTGCATCTGTCCATGAATGTCCATTACAGACATGTAGGCTGCATGTCCGTAATTGACATTCATGGACAGATGCAACAATTATGGATTTTACAAACTGTTTGTAAATTTACTGAAAGTTGGCAACCCTGATATGGAGATGTTGGTACAAGGCTTGGTACACTACCTCATTCACTGCCCCTTTTTAAACTTTTTTATTGTTTGTGATCACTTTTATGTTGGTTGAATAAACACTCATTGACCTGCACCATTGGAGCATTCCTTCCCTTCTTTTCTCCTCACATGGGTGGTTGGTCAAGTAATAGCTTCCTTTGGCCACTGGTTACTAATATTCACCGTGGTAAAGAGTCTCCTTGCTGAGTGGCGGTTCCAGTTCCATCGGAGGACCACCTGGATCGGTGTGAAACCCAGAGTCTGCCGTCAAGTCGGGGAGCCTACCGGACAGTCTACATTGGGGACCCATCTGATCCAGTTTCCAGACTAACTGACGAGGAGTGCCACTGGGATTTCGTATGCCTATTTGACCTGCCTAAACCACAGGTCTAATGTTCCGGTAAGAGTATTTTACCTCTCTTTTTCTACAAGAGTTATGTGATGACCCTTCAGTGCTACATGTTCTTTCTTCACAACACGAAAATGTTCTATGAACACTGTATGGACTGTATCACTTTGGTTTGGAGGCCCAAATTATTGGGCTTCATTTCTTCACTTAGCGCTACATCTTCATTCCATATATAGCAGATTGTTCATACTCACAAAGCCACTAAAGTATTTGTTTTGTGTAAAGTAAAATATACCTGGTTTATCCTGCCTACATCTGTCCCTTCCATCTTCCCTACTGCAAGTTGTGTAGACCAGCTGTTTTTTTCACACCAAAAAAAAAAAACAGCAATACAAAATGAACAGGATACTTTTTGATACAAGTACATGGTAAAGCAGGCACATATCAGGAATATGAGCTGTTGGGTTTACATATTCTTTAACCACTTCAGCTCCGATAGGTTTAACCCACTTCCTGACCAGGCAATTATTTGTGATACGGCACTACGTTACTTTAACTGACAACTATGCAGTCGTGCGACGCTGTACCCAAATAAAATTATTTTATTTTTTTCCCACAAATAGTGCCTTCTTTTGGTGGTATTTGATCACCTCTGCAGTTTATTTTTTGCGCTATAAACAAAAAAAGACCGACAATTTTGAATAAAAAGCAATATTTTTTACTTTCTGCTATAAAACATTCCCAATAAAATTAAAAAATTAAATTTTTCCATGAATTTAGACCAATATGTATTCTACATATTTTTGTTTTAAAAAAATCCCAATAAGTGTATATTGATTGGTTTGTGTAAAAGTTATAGCGTCCAAAAACTATGGGATATATTTAGGGATACTTTTTTTTATTGTTTTTACCAGTAATGGCGGTGATCAATGATTTTTAGCGGGACTGCGACATTGCGGCGGACAAATTGGACACAAAGGGGCTGATTTACTAATAACAGTGCGCTACGCTGGTTCTAACCTTAATTGGTGCACCAGATAACTCCTTCACTTGGCGCAGGAACCAGCGGCGCACTGTAATAGTAAATCCAAATGTCAGCGGCGCTCTATTGAAAATGAATGGTTCCCTATGGGAGCCCATTGATTTGAATAGAGGTCGCCCGGGAAGTCGGATGAAGCGTATCCGACTCGCGGGGCGACTCGTGTGCCGGCTGACACAGGGACTGTGATGGAGTATATAAAATAAATATTTTTATATATGACTTAACTTTCTGGTATCTACTTAAATATAGTTTGAGAAGTTTAGCAAGGGTTAAAATGTTATTTTCTTCAGTCTGTGAAAAGAGAGTGTGCTGCCCCTCCTCAAGAATTTGGAGTAACATAGCATAGAAATGTGTCTGCTAAGAGACAGAAATACACATTAAGATATATTCCTACAATAATAAGCTTGTTGGTGTTCATATCAGAAATTTAGTATAGGTTGAATGTATGTTAGCTAGGAAATATAGGTTAGTATGTTGTGTGTGTTTGGTTAAATCTTATTACGATAAGTATTATTTTCCTTGAGTAACCACGTGACAGATGTTGGGCTTGGAGTCGATTTCCCGACCCCTCCCCACACTGCTAGAGTGTTGCTCTAAGTCCCTCCATCCGGCCCAACCCATCGAGTGAAACAAAATGGCTAAGAGAGAATGGAATGCAGACACGTGAAGAGAGAGGACGTCACAGAGGAAGATGACAATATGTGGACTCAGCCAATCATGTGTACACGTTTCTTGTGACGAGTGCTTGTATTACTTTGTCTTTAAAAGGGCTGAGAGCCAGAATAAAAGTGTTGTTGTGGTGAAGAAGCCATGCTGATCAATGTATCCCAGCCTGATTTCTTCTAGCTAGCATGCAAGCAAATTCACATCAGCACACATTAGAACCAGCGGCAGAATAAGGGAATAGTTTTCTGGTACTGGACCAGAATCAATCTATTACAGGACAGCACGTATGAATCATGAAGGGGAACTCCACGCCGAATTTTAATGAAAAAAACGGCGTGGGGGTTCCCCTCCAGGAGCATGCCAGGCCCTTAGGTCTGGTATGGATTTTAAGGGCAACCCCCTAGGCCGAAAAAACAGCGTGGGGTCCCCCCAAAATCCATACCAGACCCTTAGGTCTGGTATTGATTTAAAGGGAAACCCCCTAAGCCTAAAAAACGGCGTGGGGTCCCCCCAAAATCCATACCAGACCCTTATCCGAGCACGCAACCTGGCAGGCCGCAGGGGAAGAGGGGGGGACGAGAGCGGCCCCCCTCCCTCCTGAACCGTACCAGGCCGCATGCCCTCAACATGGGGGGGTGTGTGCTTTGGGGCAGGGGGGCGACCTGCGGCCCCCCACCCCAAAGCACCCTGCCCCCATGTTGATGGGAACAAGGGCCTCTTCCCGACAACCCTGGCCGTTGGTTGTCGGGGTCTGCGGGCGGTGGGCTTTTCGGAATCCGGGAGCCCCCTTTAATAAGTGGGCCCCCAGATCCCGCCCCCCCCCCACCCTATGTGAATGAGTATGGGGTACATCGTGCCCCTACCCATTCACCTGGTGGAAAAAAAGGTAATAAAAAACACAACACAGGTTTTTAAAGTAATTTATTAGGCAGCTCCGGGGGTCTTCCTGCCGGGCGCCCCGCTATCTTCTTCCAGCTCTTTTGCTAGCGGGGTCCCGGGCTTCCTCGTTGTCTTTGGGGGTCTTTCTGCCGGGCGCCCCGCTATCTTCTGCCAGCTCTCTTGCTAGCGGGGGTCCCAGGCTTCCTCACCGTCTTCTTCCGACTTCGGGGGTCTTTCTGCCGGGCGCCCTGCTATCTTCTGCCAGCTCTTTTGCTAGCGGGGGTCCCGGGCTTCCTCACCGTCTTCTTCCGACTTCGGGGGTCTTTCTGCCGGGTGCCCCGCTATCTTTTGCCAGCTCTTTTGCTAGCGGGGGTCCCGGGCTTCCTCGCCGTCTTCTTCCAACTTCGGGGGTCTCTTGTTCTGTTCTCCGGTTCTTCTCCCGCTCTTCTGTGTCTTCTCCACGATCTCCGGTTGTTTCTGCCTTCTGCCGGGCGCCCCGCTATCTTCTGCCAGCTCTTTTGCTAGCGGGGGCCGGTCTTCTTGGTAGCCTTCTTCCCTCTTCTCTTCGCCCGATGTTGCCTCGTCGCTGTCCACCGCCGCAATGCTCTGTCTGAGCAGCGGTGCCACTTTTATTGGCATGGGGCGTGGTCACCGGCTGATGCCACTGCTGACCCCGCCCCCGTATGATGTCACAGTCCCGGGGAATGATGGGACTGTGACGTGAAACAGTCCCATCATTCCCCGGGATGATTAGCCGCATTTTAGTTTAGAAGCGTTTTTAAAGGTGACCTATTTTTTTACATTGATAAACTCCAAATTTATGGCAAATGAGGAAAAAACATAATATATATATATATATATAAATATAAAAAAGAAATTGCTTCCATTGCATTGTGGACAATCCACAACTTGGGGCAGTTGACGTGGCAAGTGGACAATCCACATCTTGTGGCAAGTGATGTGGCAAGTGACACGCTAAATACAACTACACTGCTGCTCTCAGCTGCTGATATCACTCTGGTCTGACAAAATAGCTAAAATCGTAAATAATACTGTTTTTGGAGCTTAGGGCGGCTCCTTATTATATACACGCAAATGTGGTAAAACACTGCATGTAAACGCCACAAAGCGCGCCTTTCTAAACGCCACTTTCAACCTTAGTTCTGAACACTTTGCACCAGCGTCCCGTCTACATGGGGCCTAAAAACGCCTATGCCATTTACAGCTCAAAAACGCCATGGTGGCCATGAGGCCATAGGCTAACATGGAGAGATGTTTTTAAGCTGCAAAAAACACTCAAACAAGCGGCTGGAAAAACGTCCGTGTGCATGTAGCCTTATATTAACCACTTGCGCACTGCCCAGACCAAGTTTCACATTTCAGCGCTGATGCACTTTCAATGACAATTGCGCGCTCATACAACACTGTAACCCAATGAAAATGTATTATTTCTTGGCACACAAATAGAGCTTGCTTTTGGTGCTATTTGATCACCTTTGTTTTTTTTCTATAAATACAAAAGACCGAGTTTAAAAAAACAAAAAAGGATATTTTAACCACTTCAGCACTGGGCCTATTCTGGCACTTCTCTCCTTCATGTAAAAATCATAAATTTATGGCTATAAAATTACTTCAAAACACCAAACATTATATATGTTTTTTGAGCAGACACCCTAGGGAATAAGATGGCGGTCATTGCAAATTTTTATCTCGCTCGGTATTTGCGCAATAAATTTTCAAACGCCTTTTTTTTGGTAAAAATATTACAAAACAGTAAAGTTACGGCCATTTTTTTGCGCACACTCATGGAATGACAGCAAACTTCAGTAATTAAAAATCTCCCTAGGCGATGCTTTAAATTTTTTTACACGTTACGATTTTGGCATTACAGAGGAGGTCTAGTGCTAGAATTGTTGCAGTCGTTCTAACGCACGCAGCAATACCTCACATGTGTGGTTTGAACGGCGTTTACATATGTGGGCGGGACTTACGTGTGTGTTTTTTTACTTTTTTGTATTTCTTACTCTTTTTTTTTTGGATCACTTTTATTCCTATTACAAGGAATGTAAACATCCCTTGTAATAGGAATGTGTGTGACAGGTCCTCTTTATGGAGAGATCCAGGGTCAATAAGACCCCACATCTCTCCTCCAGGCTGGAAAGCATTAGATTGTGAAAAAAAATCACCAATCTCATGCTGACAGCCGAGATCACGGCTTGGTTAACATACAGGAACACGGCGTGATGTCATAACATCGCGCCCGGGCCTCCGACAGTCATAGAGATGACTGGTGACCATCTGGTCACCAGTCATCTCCAAATCGTTCTCCGAGCCCAAGATGGCACGGGAGAGCCCGGAGAAGCACCGGATGGTGGCAAGAGGGGGGGGGGAACATCCCCTCCCACCGCCTAAGGGAACGATCAAGCGGCGGAACTGCCACTATGATCGTTTTATTGTGCACAGAATCGCCGGCTGAAATGAATGATATCTGAATGATGCCAGCAACTGCAGGCATCATTCAGATGTCACCGCCCAAAGCCAAGGATGTCATTTGACGGTGGGCGGTAGGAAACTGGTTAATATTTTTTAAAAAGGTAATTTTTCTTCTTCATTGATGTACACTGATGAGGCTGCACTGATGGGTACCGATAAGGTGGCAAGGGTGGGCACTGAGAGGTGGCATTGCTAGTTGGCACTGGTGGGCATTGAGAAGTGGCACTGCTAGGTGGCAATGATAGTTGGCAGTGATGGGCACTGATAGGCAGCACTGCTAGGTGCCACTGATTGGCACCAGTAGTGGCCATTGATATGTGGCACTGGCAGTGGCTACTAATTGTCACAGATGACGCAGAATTGCCTCTTCCTCTTCGGGCCCGATGTCCCTTGCACATAAGCCGGTGATTGCCTTTTTTTATGCTCACGCTGGCAGCACAAGGAGAAAATAAAAACCATTACCCAGCTTTTGTTTACCTCACGTGATCAGCTGTCATTGGCTGACAGCTGATCACATGGTAAAGGGCAGGGATCGGCCCCTTACTCGGATCTGTCATCACCCGAGTCTCAGTGACTCTGTGACCACAGCACGCGCAAAGGGGAGGACATTTATTGACGGACTCCCGGCAATTGAGGACCATGCTGTGGCCGGCGATCAGTTATAGCGCTGATCTCAAGTGATTAAAGAGGGCCTAAATGGGCCATTGACATGCATCACAATTCAACTTAGGAATGTGTCTTTGAAAAGTTAAACTAAATAATTTGGCCACTTTATCCGTCCAAATAATTCACTTCCTGTCACATAGCCACACAGGAAGTGAGGGAAAATCCCTAATAATGTCTTTCCTTGGGGACACACAGGTCAGTCTAAATACTTTCCCCATTATGCACATTGCACTCCAGCATATTGCGGGGTACACCACAAATTATTTGGTAGTTTGGACTTTGGGGTTTATTTACTAAAGGCAAATCTACTTTGCACTACAAGTGCACTTGCTGTATATCTGAGGGGGACATGCAAGCAAAAATAAAAAAAACACCATCTTTGCTTTTACATGATTGTAACATCCAATCACCAGTACTTTCCCTCAGATTTTCAGCAGCTACACTTTTACTGCAGAGTGGATTTGTCTTTACTAAACCCCAAACTATACAATGATTTGGGGTGTACACAACAAAGTGCTAGAGTGCAATTTGCTTAATGGGGACACTAGTTAGATTGAGCTGTGTGTCCCCAAGAAAAGACATTGGTAGGGTTTTACCTTCACTTCCTGTTTAGCTGTGTGACAGGAAGTGAAGCCAATTTTAAGAAAAGGAGACACAAAGGCCAAACTACAAAAAAAAAACACACACGCAGGGGTTCTAACACTTACTTTGTTTCCCTCAAAATGCCCACAATTAGAATTGTTTTGCCTTGAGCTATTTTTAAGTGCAGTGCTCTAAATCAGTGCTTCTCAAGTACCCCCAACAGACCATGTTTGCAGGTTTTCCTTCACGTTGCACATGTGCTTTAAATCACAGTCAATGGTTTTGCTTTTTGGACAGCAATTCTCCATGAGATAGATTCACAAAACATGTCCTGTTGGGGGTACTTGAGGACTGAGGCTGAGAACCACTGCAGTAAAAAAGGGAAATTGAATACTTACCGCTCTGTATTTTTCATTTCCTGGTGACGCTCCATGGCAGCACACAATACATGCATATGCTAGCATGAAGGCACCAGGGTAGACAAATTACACCTGTTTTGTTTTGACATGCCAATCAGCTGTCACATTTGTTGCAAAGAAAACACAAAACAAACATCAAAACTTTGCATCAAATTGTATTGGTCAACAAAACAAAAAAGAAGGCAAAATAAAAAACATGGTCAATTTGAAACAGTTACAGACTCAACATCTTGAGAAATTTTTGGCCAAAAAAAAAAAAAATGCAGCACAGACAATTAAATTAAAGACACATTAACAACATCAGAATTATTTCAGGGGAACATTTTCCCCACATAAAAAATACAATCCACAAAAGTTAACCAATCACCTGTTTTGCAAAGACATAACAAATAAAATATGGTTATAAAAGAAAAATTTGCGCTAGGTGCAAATTATTAAAGTGCAATAAATGAATAAATCCCTAAAGGAAAACCTGCTGCTAAACACCAAAAAAAACCTGATATAAGGTACAACAATATAAATATACAAAAAGGTGTAGCGCTGGATGAGCAAAACTGTGTATGGCTATACAGTGAAAAAAATATATAATATAAAAGTATCAAAAACATGAGTGAATACTACAAATAAACAATTTAAAGTTCATGTGTGTCAGTAGGGATGAGCTCGGTGTTCGAGTCGAACATACGTTCGACTCGAACATCGGCTGTTCGATCGTTCGACAAAGATCGAACAATTTGGGCCGTTCGCGCCTAATTCGAGTGACGCGAACGGCCCACAATGCACTACGCCATCGCAGTGTCATCCAGGCGCTGTGATTGGCCAAGCATGCACTGTGACCCCGCATGCTTGGCCAATCACAGCGCCGGCAGCGAGGAGAGCAATGATTGGCCACAGGCAGGATGCCTGTGGCCAATTATTGCTGAGGGTGTTTAGTACACGCCCCACACTATAAAAGGCCGCCAGCACGGCGGCCTAGTGTAGTGTGTTCCGGAGCAGGGAAAGAGAAGCATAGGCAGGGACAGTGACATTTTTTTTTCTTGCTTAACCTGGATTCCTTTAGTTTAGGGAAAGAGAAGGATAGGTAGGGAGAGTGTCAGTGTGTTTTACTGTGCGAATCCTTGTTTCTAGGGACAGGGAAGGACAGTGAGGGAAATTCTCCTTGTGCTATAGTGTGCTAAAGCATTGATCATCAACCATCTTTAAAAAAACATTTTTTCTAGGGACAGAAAACTATAGGTAGGGAGAGTGTCAGTGTGTTTTACTGTGATAATCCTTGTTTCTAGGGACAGGGAAGGACAGTGAGGGAAATTCTCCTTGTGCTATACTGTGCTAAAGCATTGATCATCAACCATCTTTAAAAAAACATTTTTTCTAGGGACAGAAAACTAGAGGTAGGGAGTGTGTCAGTGTGTTTTACTGTGCTAATCCTTGTTTCTAGGGACAGGGAAGGACAGTGAGGGAAATTCTCCTTGTGCTATAGTGTGCTAAAGCATTGATCATCAACCATCTTTAAAAAAAAAAAATTCTAGGGACAGAAAACTATAGGTAGGGAGAGTGTCAGTGTGTTTTACTGTGCGAATCCTTGTTTCTAGGGACAGGGAAGGACAGTGAGGGAAATTCTCCTTGTGCTATAGTGTGCTAAAGCATTGATCATCAACCATCTTTAAAAAAACATTTTTTCTAGGGACAGAAAACTATAGGTAGGGAGAGTGTCAGTGTGTTTTACTGTGATAATCCTTGTTTCTAGGGACAGGGAAGGACAGTGAGGGAAATTCTCCTTGTGCTATACTGTGCTAAAGCATTGATCATCAACCATCTTTAAAAAAACATTTTTTCTAGGGACAGAAAACTATAGGTAGGGAGAGTGTCAGTTTCTTTCACTGTGATAATCCTTGTTTCTAGGGACAGGGAAGGACAGTGAGGGAAATTCTCCTTGTGCTATACTGTGCTAAAGCATTGATCATCAACCATCTTTAAAAAAACATTTTTTCTAGGGACAGAAAACTATAGGTAGGGAGAGTGTCAGTTTCTTTCACTGTGATAATCCTTGTTTCTAGGGACAGGGAAGGACAGTGAGGGAAATTCTCCTTGTGCTATAGTGTGCTAAAGCATTGATCATCAACCATCTTTAAAAAAACATTTTTTCTAGGGACAGAAAACTATAGGTAGGGAGAGTGTCAGTGTGTTTTACTGTGCTAATCCTTGTTTCTAGGGACAGGGAAGGACAGTGAGGGAAATTCTCCTTGTGCTATAGTGTGCTAAAGCATTGATCATCAACCATCTTTAAAAAAACATTTTTTCTAGGGACAGAAAACTATAGGTAGGGAGAGTGTCAGTTTCTTTCACTGTGATAATCCTTGTTTCTAGGGACAGGGAAGGACAGTGAGGGAAATTCTCCTTGTGCTATACTGTGCTAAAGCATTGATCATCAACCATCTTTAAAAAAACATTTTTTCTAGGGACAGAAAACTATAGGTAGGGAGAGTGTCAATTTCTTTCACTGTGCTAATCCTTGTTTCTAGGGACAGGAAAGGACAGTGAGGGAAATTCTCCTTGTGCTATAGTGTGCTAAAGCATTGATCATCAACCATCTTTAAAAAAACATTTTTTCTAGGGACAGAAAACTATAGGTAGGGAGAGTGTCAGTTTCTTTCACTGTGATAATCCTTGTTTCTAGGGACAGGGAAGGACAGTGAGGGAAATTCTCCTTGTGCTATAGTGTGCTAAAGCATTGATCATCAACCATCTTTAAAAAAACATTTTTTCTAGGGACAGAAAACTATAGGTAGGGAGAGTGTCAGTGTGTTTTACTGTGATAATCCTTGTTTCTAGGGACAGGGAAGGACAGTGAGGGAAATTCTCCTTGTGCTATAGTGTGCTAAAGCATTGATCATCAACCATCTTTAAAAAAACATTTTTTCTAGGGACAGAAAACTATAGGTAGGGAGAGTGTCAGTTTCTTTCACTGTGATAATCCTTGTTTCTAGGGACAGGGAAGGACAGTGAGGGAAATTCTCCTTGTGCTATACTGTGCTAAAGCATTGATCATCAACCATCTTTAAAAAAACATTTTTTCTAGGGACAGAAAACTATAGGTAGGGAGAGTGTCAGTTTCTTTCACTGTGCTAATCCTTGTTTCTAGGGACAGGGAAGGACAGTGAGGGAAATTCTCCTTGTGCTATACTGTGCTAAAGCATTGATCATCAACCATCTTTAAAAAAACATTTTTTCTAGGGACAGAAAACTATAGGTAGGGAGAGTGTCAGTTTCTTTCACTGTGATAATCCTTGTTTCTAGGGACAGGGAAGGACAGTGAGGGAAATTCTCCTTGTGCTATACTGTGCTAAAGCATTGATCATCAACCATCTTTAAAAAAAAAAATTTCTAGGGACAGAAAACTATAGGTAGGGAGAGTGTCAGTTTCTTTCACTGTGATAATCCTTGTTTCTAGGGACAGGGAAGGACAGTGAGGGAAATTCTCCTTGTGCTATAGTGTGCTAAAGCATTGATCATCAACCATCTTTAAAAAAACATTTTTTCTAGGGACAGAAAACTATAGGTAGGGAGAGTGTCAGTTTCTTTCACTGTGATAATCCTTGTTTCTAGGGACAGGGAAGGACAGTGAGGGAAATTCTCCTTGTGCTATACTGTGCTAAAGCATTGATCATCAACCATCTTTAAAAAAACATTTTTTCTAGGGACAGAAAACTATAGGTAGGGAGAGTGTCAGTTTCTTTCACTGTGATAATCCTTGTTTCTAGGGACAGGGAAGGACAGTGAGGGAAATTCTCCTTGTGCTATACTGTGCTAAAGCATTGATCATCAACCATCTTTAAAAAAACATTTTTTCTAGGGACAGAAAACTATAGGTAGGGAGAGTGTCAGTTTCTTTCACTGTGCTAATCCTTGTTTCTAGGGACAGGGAAGGACAGTGAGGGAAATTCTCCTTGTGCTATACTGTGCTAAAGCATTGATCATCAATAGGGATGAGCTTCGTGTTCGAGTCGAACATACGTTCGACTCGAACATCGGCTGTTCGATCGTTCGACGAAGATCGAACGATTTGGGCCGTTCGCGCCAAATTCGAGTGACGCGAACGGCCCACAATGCACTACGCCATCGCAGTGTCATCCAGGCGCTGTGATTGGCCAAGCATGCACTGTGACCCCGCATGCTTGGCCAATCACAGCGCCGGCAGCGAGGAGAGCAATGATTGGCCACAGGCAGGATGCCTGTGGCCAATTATTGCTGAGGGTGTTTAGTACATGCCCCACACTATAAAAGGCCGCCAGCACGGCGGCCTAGTGTAGTGTGTTCCGGAGCAGGGAAAGACAAGCATAGGCAGGGACAGTGACATTTATTTCTTTCTTGCCTAACCTGGATTCCTTTAGTTTAGGGAAAGAGAAGGATAGGTAGGGAGAGTGTCAGTGTGTTTTACTGTGCGAGTCCTTGTTTCTAGGGACAAAGAAGGAAAGTGAGGGGAATTCTCCTTGTGCTATAGTGTGCTTTAAAAAAACATTTTTTCTAGGGACAGAAAACTCTAGGTAGGGAGAGTGTCAGTTTCTTTCACTGTGCGAGTCCTTGTTTCTAGGGACAAAGAAGGAAAGTGAGGGGAATTCTCCTTGTGCTATAGTGTGCTTTAAAAAAACATTTTTTCTAGGGACAGAAAACTCTAGGTAGGGAGAGTGTCAGTTTCTTTCACTGTGCGAGTCCTTGTTTCTAGGAAAAAAGAAGGAAAGTGAGGGGAATTCTCCTTGTGCTATAGTGTGCTTTAAAAAAAAAAAAATTCTAGGGACAGAAAACTCTAGGTAGGGAGAGTGTCAGTTTCTTTCACTGTGCGAGTCCTTGTTTCTAGGGACAAAGAAGGAAAGTGAGGGGAATTCTCCTTCTGCTATAGTGTGCTTTAAAAAAACATTTTTTCTACGGACAGAAAACTCTAGGTAGGGAGAGTGTCAGTTTCTTTCACTGTGCGAGTCCTTGTTTCTAGGGACAAAGAAGGAAAGTGAGGGGAATTCTCCTTGTGCTATAGTGTGCTTTAAAAAAACATTTTTTCTAGGGACAGAAAACTATAGGTAGGGAGAGTGTCAGTTTCTTTCACTGTGCGAGTCCTTGTTTCTAGGGACAAAGAAGGAAAGTGAGGGGAATTCTCCTTGTGCTATAGTGTGCTTTAAAAAAACATTTTTTCTAGGGACAGAAAACTCTAGGTAGGGAGAGTGTCAGTTTCTTTCACTGTGCGAGTCCTTGTTTCTAGGAAAAAAGAAGGAAAGTGAGGGGAATTCTCCTTGTGCTATAGTGTGCTTTAAAAAAAAAAAAATTCTAGGGACAGAAAACTCTAGGTAGGGAGAGTGTCAGTTTCTTTCACTGTGCGAGTCCTTGTTTCTAGGAAAAAAGAAGGAAAGTGAGGGGAATTCTCCTTGTGCTATAGTGTGCTTTAAAAAAAAAAAATTTCTAGGGACAGAAAACTCTAGGTAGGGAGAGTGTCAGTTTCTTTCACTGTGCGAGTCCTTGTTTCTAGGGACAAAGAAGGAAAGTAAGGGGAATTCTCCTTGTGCTATAGTGTGATTTAAAAAAACATTTTTTCTAGGGACAGAAAACTCTAGGTAGGGAGAGTGTCAGTTTCTTTCACTGTGCGAGTCCTTGTTTCTAGGAAAAAAGAAGGAAAGTGAGGGGAATTCTCCTTGTGCTATAGTGTGCTTTAAAAAAAAAAAATTTCTAGGGACAGAAAACTCTAGGTAGGGAGAGTGTCAGTTTCTTTCACTGTGCGAGTCCTTGTTTCTAGGAAAAAAGAAGGAAAGTGAGGGGAATTCTCCTTGTGCTATAGTGTGCTTTAAAAAAAAAAAATTTCTAGGGACAGAAAACTCTAGGTAGGGAGAGTGTCAGTTTCTTTCACTGTGCGAGTCCTTGTTTCTAGGAAAAAAGAAGGAAAGTGAGGGGAATTCTCCTTGTGCTATAGTGTGCTTTAAAAAAAAAAAAATTCTAGGGACAGAAAACTCTAGGTAGGGAGAGTGTCAGTTTCTTTCACTGTGCGAGTCCTTGTTTCTAGGAAAAAAGAAGGAAAGTGAGGGGAATTCTCCTTGTGCTATAGTGTGCTTTAAAAAAAAAAAAATTCTAGGGACAGAAAACTCTAGGTAGGGAGAGTGTCAGTTTCTTTCACTGTGCGAGTCCTTGTTTCTAGGGACAAAGAAGGAAAGTGAGGGGAATTCTCCTTGTGCTATAGTGTGCTTTAAAAAAACATTTTTTCTAGGGACAGAAAACTCTAGGTAGGGAGAGTGTCAGTTTCTTTCACTGTGCGAGTCCTTGTTTCTAGGGACAAAGAAGGAAAGTGAGGGGAATTCTCCTTGTGCTATAGTGTGCTTTAAAAAAACATTTTTTCTAGGGACAGAAAACTCTAGGTAGGGAGAGTGTCAGTTTCTTTCACTGTGCGAGTCCTTGTTTCTAGGGACAAAGAAGGAAAGTGAGGGGAATTCTCCTTGTGCTATAGTGTGCTTTAAAAAAACATTTTTTCTAGGGACAGAAAACTCTAGGTAGGGAGAGTGTCAGTTTCTTTCACTGTGCGAGTCCTTGTTTCTAGGAAAAAAGAAGGAAAGTGAGGGGAATTCTCCTTGTGCTATAGTGTGCTTTAAAAAAAAAAAAATTCTAGGGACAGAAAACTCTAGGTAGGGAGAGTGTCAGTTTCTTTCACTGTGCGAGTCCTTGTTTCTAGGAAAAAAGAAGGAAAGTGAGGGGAATTCTCCTTGTGCTATAGTGTGCTTTAAAAAAAAAAAAATTCTAGGGACAGAAAACTCTAGGTAGGGAGAGTGTCAGTTTCTTTCACTGTGCGAGTCCTTGTTTCTAGGGACAAAGAAGGAAAGTGAGGGGAATTCTCCTTGTGCTATAGTGTGCTTTAAAAAAACATTTTTTCTAGGGACAGAAAACTCTAGGTAGGGAGAGTGTCAGTTTCTTTCACTGTGCGAGTCCTTGTTTCTAGGAAAAAAGAAGGAAAGTGAGGGGAATTCTCCTTGTGCTATAGTGTGCTTTAAAAAAAAAAATTTTTCTAGGGACAGAAAACTCTAGGTAGGGAGAGTGTCAGTTTCTTTCACTGTGCGAGTCCTTGTTTCTAGGAAAAAAGAAGGAAAGTGAGGGGAATTCTCCTTGTGCTATAGTGTGCTTTAAAAAAAAAAAATTCTAGGGACAGAAAACTCTAGGTAGGGAGAGTGTCAGTTTCTTTCACTGTGCGAGTCCTTGTTTCTAGGAAAAAAGAAGGAAAGTGAGGGGAATTCTCCTTGTGCTATAGTGTGCTTTAAAAAAAAAAAATTTCTAGGGACAGAAAACTCTAGGTAGGGAGAGTGTCAGTTTCTTTCACTGTGCAAGTCCTTGTTTCTAGGGACAAAGAAGGAAAGTGAGGGGAATTCTCCTTGTGCTATAGTGTGCTTTAAAAAAACATTTTTTCTAGGGACAGAAAACTCTAGGTAGGGAGAGTGTCAGTTTCTTTCACTGTGCGAGTCCTTGTTTCTAGGAAAAAAGAAGGAAAGTGAGGGGAATTCTCCTTGTGCTATAGTGTGCTTTAAAAAAAAAAATTTCTAGGGACAGAAAACTCTAGGTAGGGAGAGTGTCAGTTTCTTTCACTGTGCGAGTCCTTGTTTCTAGGAAAAAAGAAGGAAAGTGAGGGGAATTCTCCTTGTGCTATAGTGTGCTTTAAAAAAAAAATTTTTCTAGGGACAGAAAACTCTAGGTAGGGAGAGTGTCAGTTTCTTTCACTGTGCGAGTCCTTGTTTCTAGGGACAAAGAAGGAAAGTGAGGGGAATTCTCCTTGTGCTATAGTGTGCTTTAAAAAACATTTTTTCTAGGGACAGAAAACTCTAGGTAGGGAGAGTGTCAGTTTCTTTCACTGTGCGAGTCCTTGTTTCTAGGGACAAAGAAGGAAAGTGAGGGGAATTCTCCTTGTGCTATAGTGTGCTTTAAAAAAACATTTTTTCTAGGGACAGAAAACTCGAGGTAGGGAGAGTGTCAGTTTCTTTCACTGTGCGAGTCCTTGTTTCTAGGGACAAAGAAGGAAAGTGAGGGGAATTCTCCTTGTGCTATAGTGTGCTTTAAAAAAACATTTTTTCTAGGGACAGAAAACTCTAGGTAGGGAGAGTGTCAGTTTCTTTCACTGTGCGAGTCCTTGTTTCTAGGAAAAAAGAAGGAAAGTGAGGGGAATTCTCCTTGTGCTATAGTGTGCTTTAAAAAAAAAAAATTTCTAGGGACAGAAAACTCTAGGTAGGGAGAGTGTCAGTTTCTTTCACTGTGCGAGTCCTTGTTTCTAGGAAAAAAGAAGGAAAGTGAGGGGAATTCTCCTTGTGCTATAGTGTGCTTTAAAAAAAAAAAAATTTCTAGGGACAGAAAACTCTAGGTAGGGAGAGTGTCAGTTTCTTTCACTGTGCGAGTCCTTGTTTCTAGGGACAAAGAAGGAAAGTGAGGGGAATTCTCCTTGTGCTATAGTGTGCTTTAAAAAACATTTTTTCTAGGGACAGAAAACTCTAGGTAGGGAGAGTGTCAGTTTCTTTCACTGTGCGAGTCCTTGTTTCTAGGAAAAAAGAAGGAAAGTGAGGGGAATTCTCCTTGTGCTATAGTGTGCTTTAAAAAAAAAAATTTTCTAAGGACAGAAAACTCTAGGTAGGGAGAGTGTCAGTTTCTTTCACTGTGCGAGTCCTTGTTTCTAGGAAAAAAAGAAGGAAAGTGAGGGGAATTCTCCTTGTGCTATAGTGTGCTTTAAAAAAAAAAAATTTCTAGGGACAGAAAACTCTAGGTAGGGATAGTGTCAGTTTCTTTCACTGTGCGAGTCCTTGTTTCTAGGAAAAAAGAAGGAAAGTGAGGGGAATTCTCCTTGTGCTATAGTGTGCTTTAAAAAAAAAAATTTCTAGGGACAGAAAACTCTAGGTAGGGAGAGTGTCAGTTTCTTTCACTGTGCGAGTCCTTGTTTCTAGGGACAAAGAAGGAAAGTGAGGGGAATTCTCCTTGTGCTATAGTGTGCTTTAAAAAAACATTTTTTCTAGGGACAGAAAACTCTAGGTAGGGAGAGTGTCAGTTTCTTTCACTGTGCGAGTCCTTGTTTCTAGGGACAAAGAAGGAAAGTGAGGGGAATTCTCCTTGTGCTATAGTGTGCTTTAAAAAAACATTTTTTCTAGGGACAGAAAACTCTAGGTAGGGAGAGTGTCAGTTTCTTTCACTGTGCGAGTCCTTGTTTCTAGGAAAAAAGAAGGAAAGTGAGGGGAATTCTCCTTGTGCTATAGTGTGCTTTAAAAAAAAAAATTTTTCTAGGGACAGAAAACTCTAGGTAGGGAGAGTGTCAGTTTCTTTCACTGTGCGAGTCCTTGTTTCTAGGAAAAAAGAAGGAAAGTGAGGGGAATTCTCCTTGTGCTATAGTGTGCTTTAAAAAAAAAAAATTCTAGGGACAGAAAACTCTAGGTAGGGAGAGTGTCAGTTTCTTTCACTGTGCGAGTCCTTGTTTCTAGGAAAAAAGAAGGAAAGTGAGGGGAATTCTCCTTGTGCTATAGTGTGCTTTAAAAAAAAAAAATTTCTAGGGACAGAAAACTCTAGGTAGGGAGAGTGTCAGTTTCTTTCACTGTGCGAGTCCTTGTTTCTAGGGACAAAGAAGGAAAGTGAGGGGAATTCTCCTTGTGCTATAGTGTGCTTTAAAAAAACATTTTTTCTAGGGACAGAAAACTCTAGGTAGGGAGAGTGTCAGTTTCTTTCACTGTGCGAGTCCTTGTTTCTAGGAAAAAAGAAGGAAAGTGAGGGGAATTCTCCTTGTGCTATAGTGTGCTTTAAAAAAAAAAAATTCTAGGGACAGAAAACTCTAGGTAGGGAGAGTGTCAGTTTCTTTCACTGTGCGAGTCCTTGTTTCTAGGAAAAAAGAAGGAAAGTGAGGGGAATTCTCCTTGTGCTATAGTGTGCTTTAAAAAAAAATTTTTTCTAGGGACAGAAAACTCTAGGTAGGGAGAGTGTCAGTTTCTTTCACTGTGCGAGTCCTTGTTTCTAGGGACAAAGAAGGAAAGTGAGGGGAATTCTCCTTGTGCTATAGTGTGCTTTAAAAAACATTTTTTCTAGGGACAGAAAACTCTAGGTAGGGAGAGTGTCAGTTTCTTTCACTGTGCGAGTCCTTGTTTCTAGGGACAAAGAAGGAAAGTGAGGGGAATTCTCCTTGTGCTATAGTGTGCTTTAAAAAAACATTTTTTCTAGGGACAGAAAACTCTAGGTAGGGAGAGTGTCAGTTTCTTTCACTGTGCGAGTCCTTGTTTCTAGGGACAAAGAAGGAAAGTGAGGGGAATTCTCCTTGTGCTATAGTGTGCTTTAAAAAAACATTTTTTCTAGGGACAGAAAACTCTAGGTAGGGAGAGTGTCAGTTTCTTTCACTGTGCGAGTCCTTGTTTCTAGGAAAAAAGAAGGAAAGTGAGGGGAATTCTCCTTGTGCTATAGTGTGCTTTAAAAAAAAAAAATTTCTAGGGACAGAAAACTCTAGGTAGGGAGAGTGTCAGTTTCTTTCACTGTGCGAGTCCTTGTTTCTAGGAAAAAAGAAGGAAAGTGAGGGGAATTCTCCTTGTGCTATAGTGTGCTTTAAAAAAAAAAAAATTTCTAGGGACAGAAAACTCTAGGTAGGGAGAGTGTCAGTTTCTTTCACTGTGCGAGTCCTTGTTTCTAGGGACAAAGAAGGAAAGTGAGGGGAATTCTCCTTGTGCTATAGTGTGCTTTAAAAAACATTTTTTCTAGGGACAGAAAACTCTAGGTAGGGAGAGTGTCAGTTTCTTTCACTGTGCGAGTCCTTGTTTCTAGGAAAAAAGAAGGAAAGTGAGGGGAATTCTCCTTGTGCTATAGTGTGCTTTAAAAAAAAAAATTTTCTAAGGACAGAAAACTCTAGGTAGGGAGAGTGTCAGTTTCTTTCACTGTGCGAGTCCTTGTTTCTAGGAAAAAAAGAAGGAAAGTGAGGGGAATTCTCCTTGTGCTATAGTGTGCTTTAAAAAAAAAAAAATTCTAGGGACAGAAAACTCTAGGTAGGGATAGTGTCAGTTTCTTTCACTGTGCGAGTCCTTGTTTCTAGGAAAAAAGAAGGAAAGTGAGGGGAATTCTCCTTGTGCTATAGTGTGCTTTAAAAAAAAAAATTTCTAGGGACAGAAAACTCTAGGTAGGGAGAGTGTCAGTTTCTTTCACTGTGCGAGTCCTTGTTTCTAGGGACAAAGAAGGAAAGTGAGGGGAATTCTCCTTGTGCTATAGTGTGCTTTAAAAAAACATTTTTTCTAGGGACAGAAAACTCTAGGTAGGGAGAGTGTCAGTTTCTTTCACTGTGCGAGTCCTTGTTTCTAGGGACAAAGAAGGAAAGTGAGGGGAATTCTCCTTGTGCTATAGTGTGCTTTAAAAAAACATTTTTTCTAGGGACAGAAAACTCTAGGTAGGGAGAGTGTCAGTTTCTTTCACTGTGCGAGTCCTTGTTTCTAGGGACAAAGAAGGAAAGTGAGGGGAATTCTCCTTGTGCTATAGTGTGCTTTAAAAAAACATTTTTTCTAGGGACAGAAAACTCTAGGTAGGGAGAGTGTCAGTTTCTTTCACTGTGCGAGTCCTTGTTTCTAGGAAAAAATAAGGAAAGTGAGGGGAATTCTCCTTGTGCTATAGTGTGCTTTAAAAAAAAAAAATTTCTAGGGACAGAAAACTCTAGGTAGGGAGAGTGTCAGTTTCTTTCACTGTGCGAGTCCTTGTTTCTAGGAAAAAAGAAGGAAAGTGAGGGGAATTCTCCTTGTGCTATAGTGTGCTTTAAAAAAAAAAATTTTCTAGGGACAGAAAACTCTAGGTAGGGAGAGTGTCAGTTTCTTTCACTGTGCGAGTCCTTGTTTCTAGGGACAAAGAAGGAAAGTGAGGGGAATTCTCCTTGTGCTATAGTGTGCTTTAAAAAAAAAAAAATTTCTAGGGACAGAAAACTCTAGGTAGGGAGAGTGTCAGTTTCTTTCACTGTGCGAGTCCTTGTTTCTAGGGACAAAGAAGGAAAGTGAGGGGAATTCTCCTTGTGCTATAGTGTGCTTTAAAAAACATTTTTTCTAGGGACAGAAAACTCTAGGTAGGGAGAGTGTCAGTTTCTTTCACTGTGCGAGTCCTTGTTTCTAGGAAAAAAGAAGGAAAGTGAGGGGAATTCTCCTTGTGCTATAGTGTGCTTTAAAAAAAAAAATTTTCTAAGGACAGAAAACTCTAGGTAGGGAGAGTGTCAGTTTCTTTCACTGTGCGAGTCCTTGTTTCTAGGAAAAAAAGAAGGAAAGTGAGGGGAATTCTCCTTGTGCTATAGTGTGCTTTAAAAAAAAAAAATTTCTAGGGACAGAAAACTCTAGGTAGGGATAGTGTCAGTTTCTTTCACTGTGCGAGTCCTTGTTTCTAGGAAAAAAGAAGGAAAGTGAGGGGAATTCTCCTTGTGCTATAGTGTGCTTTAAAAAAAAAATTTTCTAGGGACAGAAAACTCTAGGTAGGGAGAGTGTCAGTTTCTTTCACTGTGCGAGTCCTTGTTTCTAGGGACAAAGAAGGAAAGTGAGGGGAATTCTCCTTGTGCTATAGTGTGCTTTAAAAAAACATTTTTTCTAGGGACAGAAAACTCTAGGTAGGGAGAGTGTCAGTTTCTTTCACTGTGCGAGTCCTTGTTTCTAGGGACAAAGAAGGAAAGTGAGGGGAATTCTCCTTGTGCTATAGTGTGCTTTAAAAAAACATTTTTTCTAGGGACAGAAAACTCTAGGTAGGGAGAGTGTCAG
The DNA here is from genome assembly GCA_029206835.1 of Rana muscosa. Classification (NCBI taxonomy): domain Eukaryota; kingdom Metazoa; phylum Chordata; class Amphibia; order Anura; family Ranidae; genus Rana; species Rana muscosa. Next base: position 31,678,159 of record CM055124.1, read on the forward strand.
TTTCTTTCACTGTGCGAGTCCTTGTTTCTAGGGACAAAGAAGGAAAGTGAGGGGAATTCTCCTTGTGCTATAGTGTGCTTTAAAAAAACATTTTTTCTAGGGACAGAAAACTCTAGGTAGGGAGAGTGTCAGTTTCTTTCACTGTGCGAGTCCTTGTTTCTAGGAAAAAATAAGGAAAGTGAGGGGAATTCTCCTTGTGCTATAGTGTGCTTTAAAAAAAAAAAATTTCTAGGGACAGAAAACTCTAGGTAGGGAGAGTGTCAGTTTCTTTCACTGTGCGAGTCCTTGTTTCTAGGAAAAAAGAAGGAAAGTGAGGGGAATTCTCCTTGTGCTATAGTGTGCTTTAAAAAAAAAAAATTTCTAGGGACAGAAAACTCTAGGTAGGGAGAGTGTCAGTTTCTTTCACTGTGCGAGTCCTTGTTTCTAGGGACAAAGAAGGAAAGTGAGGGGAATTCTCCTTGTGCTATAGTGTGCTTTAAAAAAACATTTTTTCTAGGGACAGAAAACTCTAGGTAGGGAGAGTGTCAGTTTCTTTCACTGTGCGAGTCCTTGTTTCTAGGGACAAAGAAGGAAAGTGAGGGGAATTCTCCTTGTGCTATAGTGTGCTTTAAAAAAACATTTTTTCTAGGGACAGAAAACTCTAGGTAGGGAGAGTGTCAGTTTCTTTCACTGTGCGAGTCCTTGTTTCTAGGGACAAAGAAAGAAAGTGAGGGGAATTCTCCTTGTGCTATAGTGTGCTAAAGCATTCCTCATCAACCATCTTTGAAATCCTTGTTTTTTGGACAGTCAGGGAAATTGTCGTTGTGCTATTCTGTGCAAAAGCAATCATCCTCAACCATATTTAGAAATCCTTAAGTAAAGGGACAGAGAAGGACACCTGAAGGTAGCCCTTATTGCATTTTTCCCATCTCCCTGCAGGCCATCTATTAGAATGTCTGGAAGGCAAACAAGGAGAGGCAGACAGTCAGGAGGCAATAAAAGAGGGCAAGCAGGCTCTGTGTCTGGGGGCAACAGTGCTGGTCGTGGACGCGGTGCATTGTCATCAGCACATGGCCATGGGACACGCTTGTCCTTCTTTTCGGCAGCTGGACATGTTGAGCCACATCATGCCGAAGACTTGGTAGAGTGGATGACCAAGCCCTCCTCCTCCTCCTCATCCTCTCTCACCCAGGCTCAGGGTACTGGCAAAGCAGCTGCCAAAGCGTCCTCTTCCCTGGTATCAATGTCAGACTCATCATCAGTCACTCCTTCCCTAGACCCACCATGTCCTCCTCCTGAGGAGTCCCCCAAACTGTTTGAGCACAGTGTTGGGTACATGCTCCAGGAGGATGCCCAGCGTTTCGAAGGGTCTGATGATGAAACCCAGCTACAGGAAGGCAGTAGCGTGAGAGCAGACAGAGGGGATGCTCAAGAAGGACACCAATCTGGCAGTCATGTTCCAGCAGCTGCAGCATACTGCCAGATTGGCTCCTGTGATGAGGAGGGAGGGGATGATGAGGTCACTGACTCCACGTGGGTGCCTAATAGGAGAGAGGAGGAGGAGGAGGATGAGGAGGAGGCACATCTCCAACGAGGCAGGATGCCCTTTGGTGGCCAGCGTAAGGGCAGTACACTGACGGAATCACACCGCAGAGCTCCGCCTGTGCAGGGCGCTGCCTCTGCCCGTCATTCAAAAAGTTCCTTGGTGTGGGCCTTTTTTGAGGCTAGTGCATCAGATCGCACAGCTGCTGTTTGCAACATATGTCCAAGCGTATATCGCGTGGCCAAAACATCAGCCGCTTGGGTACCACATGCCTGACCAGACATATGTTGACCTGCCATGCAGCTCGTTGGCAAGCCTACCTCAAAGACCCACACCAAAGAACAAAGCGGACCTCTCCTTGCACCGCATCAGCTGGGATCTCCAACCCCACTATAACTTCAGTCCTCTCTGAAACATGCACTGAGAGGAATGAAGGTGTAGAATTAGGTGTGTCACAGCCAAGTACTTGCGGCCACTCTGCTAGCAGTACACCGACGTCCGATTCTAGCAGGCAAATTTCCCTGCCCCAGCTGCTGGACCGTCGAAAGAAGTTCACTCCCAGCCATCCACATGCCCAGCGGTTGAATGCTAGCTTGGCTAAATTGCTAGCGCTTCAACTGCTGCCTTTTCAGTTGGTAGACTCGGCCCCCTTCCGTGAGTTTGTGCAATGTGCGGTTCCTCAGTGGCAGGTTCCCAAACGCCACTTTTTCTCACGGAAGGCTATTCCGGCTCTCTACCGGCATGTGGAAGGCAATGTCTTGGCCTCGCTGGACAGGGCGGTCAGCGGTAAGGTGCATATTACCGCTGACTCATGGTCCAGCAGGCATGGACAGGGACGTTACCTTTCTTTCACGGCCCATTGGGTCACTCTTTTGGCAGCTGGGAAGGATGCAGGACAAGGTGCAGTAGTGTTGGAGGTTGTTCCACCGCCACGCCTCCAAAATGCTACTACTGGTTGTGACACACCTCTCTCCTCCACCCCCTCCTCTTCTTCTTCCTCCATGGCCTCTTCCTGTGGTTTGTCCTATGAACCAGCGGTGCTCCGTAGCCGTTCACGGGGCTACGCAAGTACGCAGGCAAAAAGATGCCATGCCGTACTTGCGCTGGTGTGTTTGGGGGACAGAAGCCACACTGGGGCAGAGGTCCTGTCTGCTCTGCAGGGCCAGGCCGAGAGGTGGTTGACGCCACGCCAGCTTAAGCCAGGAATGGTGGTTTGCGACAATGGCACCAACCTCCTCTCCGCCCTCCGACAGGGACAACTGACCCATGTGCCCTGTGTGGCTCACGTCCTTAACCTGGTGGTGCAGCGGTTCTTGGGCAGGTACCCGGGCTTACAGGATGTCCTGAGGCAGGCCAGGAAAGTCTGTGTGCATTTCCGCAGATCTTATAATGCCAGTGCTCGCCTGGCTGAGCTGCAAAAGGAGTTGAACCTGCCCAAGAACCGCCTTATATGTGACATGCCCACCAGGTGGAACTCAACGTTGGCCATGCTGCAGCGGCTGCACACGCAGCAGAGGGCCATCAATGAGTACCTGTGCGACTACGGCACCAGGACAGGGTCAGGGGAGCTTGGTTTTTTTTCTCCACGCCAGTGGGGCATGATCAGGGATGCATGCACTGTCCTGGCACCATTTGAGGAGGCCACGAGGATGGTGAGCAGTGACAGTGCATGCATCAGTGACACTGTACCTCTTGTCCACCTGTTGGAGCACACGCTGCGTGGAATAATGGACAGGGCACTTGAGGCAGAACAGAGGCAGGAAGAGGAGGACTTCCTTGCCTCTCAAGGCCCCCTTTACCCAGACAGTGTTCCTTCTGTCCCACCCATCGCACAGGAAGAGGAGGAGGAGGAGGAGGAGGAGGATTGTGTCAGCATGGAGGTGGAGGCTGGCACTCAGCATCATCAGCAGCAGTCTTTTAGGGATGATTTACAGTCCCAAGAAACCAGTGGACTTGTACGTGGCTGGGAGGAGGTGGCTGCGGATCATGTCGTCCTTAGTGACCCAGAGGACTCCGGAGCGAATGCCTCAGCAAACCTACGCTGCATGGCCTCCCTGATCCTGCAAAGTCTGCGGAAGGATCCTCGTATTCTTCGGATCAAGGAGAGGGACCATTACTGGCTGGCCACTCTCCTTGATCCACGGTACAAGGGTAAGGTTGCGAACCTTATGTTACCGTCGCAGAGGGAGCAGAGGATGAGACAACTCCGGGAGGCCTTGCAGAAAGGTCTGTGCAACGCGTTCCCAGAGACTGGGAGGTTACAAACTCCTGTTCCTGGACAACGAGTTGCTGAGGCTTCGGCCAGTCAAAGAAGGAGCGGTGGGGAAGGTGGCCGTCTGACCGATGCGTTCAGACAATTCTTTAGTCCGCAGCCCCAAAGTATGATCGGTTCCAGCAACCATCGCCAGCGTCTGATAAACATGGTGCAGGAATATCTAGGGGCAAGGTCAGACTTGGACACCTTCCCCACCGAAAATCCTCTGGCTTACTGGGTCTTGAGGATGGATCACTGGCCAGAGCTTGCACAGTATGCAATTGAGCTACTGGCCTGTCCTGCATCCAGCGTTCTTTCGGAACGCACATTCAGTGCTGCTGGAGGATTTGTCACGGATCACAGGGTGCGCCTGTCCACCGACTCGGTTGATCGACTGACTTTCATCAAGATGAACCAGTCTTGGATCACCACCAGCTACCACACACCTGATGCTGATATAACAGACTAATTGATTTTAACATGTCACATCCCTTCAAGACTGATGCTGATGCTGAGTGCCTGTGCTGTTATGTTGACTGGCTATCCTCCTCCTCCGAGTCCTCAATGATACGATTGATGATGATAGCTTGGAAGATCATTTTTGTTTATGGGTGCCGCCACCAGTGGCTAAGGCCCAATTTTTCAGCCCCTGTTTTACAGGGGCGTGTAATTACAATTTTTTTAGCAATAATTTGCCATAGGGCTCATTGCTGTGCTCCAAGTACAGTATCGGTGAGGGGTTGGAGTGTTGTGGCACCAGTGCCTAAGGCCCAATTTTTCAGCCCCTGTTTAAAAGGGGCGTGTCATTACAATTTTTGAAGCAATACTTTGCAACAGGGCTCATTGCTGTGCTCCAAGTACAGTATCTGTGAGGGGTTGTAGTGTTGTGCCACCAGTGCCTAAGGCCCAATTTTTCAGCCCCTGTTTAACAGGGGCGTGTCATTACAATTTTTGAAGCAATACTTTGCAACAGGGCTCATTGCTGTGCTCCAAGTACAGTATCTGTGAGGGGTTGTAGTGTTGTGCCACCAGTGCCTAAGGCCCAATTTTTCAGCCCCTGTTCAACAGGGGCATGCAATTACAATTCTTGATCTAATAATTCACAGCAGGGCCCATTGCTGCACCCACCAAGAGTAACTGTCAGGGCTTACAGTGTTGTGGCACCAGCACCACCATCAAAGGCCCAATTTTTACTACCACTGTTCAACAATTATATGTAATTAAAATTCCTGATATAATAGTTGACAGCAGGGCGTTCCAGCACCAACCAAGAATAACTGTGAGTGCTTACAGTGTTGTGCCAACACCAACAACTAAGGGGCCTATTTCTGCAGAGTATATACGGCAGGTCCCTACTTTCAAACATCCAACTTACAAACGACTCCTACTTGCAAACGCAAGAAGACAACAGGAAGTGAGAGGAAATCTACCACTAGGAAGGAAAATTCTCTCCTGTAAGAATAAATATGGGAGAAAGGTGTCTCCTCTGTACTGATGCTTTATCAGCAATCCTTGTTTCAAGAAAAACACCACATTTCAAAAACAGTTGTCATTGGGACGGAAAGTGAGGTGAAATGTTCTGAACAGGGGCACAGACAGCAAAACAAATGTTACAGGGGTGATAACCCTTACCTATGTTTTCCAAAAAGTTTAAAAATAGATTTTTGGGCTGGAGCTACACTTCAACAATGTACCTGTTCAAAATTACAAACACATTCTACATAAGAACAAACCTACAGTCCCTGTCTTGTATGCACCGCCTGTATACGGCTGTTCAGAGTATATAGGGCCTTTTTTATTTTATGTGCGGGGTTCCCCTTAATATCCATACAAGACCCAAAGGGGCTGGTAATGGGCTGGGGTAGGGGGGGGGGGTCATGGGGTAGCTATGCCATTTTTCTTAAAGATTTTCATCCATATTACCGGGACCAGACATTACATTAAAGCCGCAAGCAGTTTTAAATGGCTTTTTTTTCCTTTAGAAGTGTCATTTTGTGCAGGGACAGTTCTAAACACGGGAAACACGTGGCACTTCACAGGCATACTTTAGACACCCCCCAGGTATGATATTTAAAGGAATATTTGACTTTTTTTTTTCACTTTATGCATCATTAAAATGACTGCTCCCGAAAAACGACCGTTTTTAAAACTTCTTTTTGCATTGATACATGTCCCCTGGTGCAGAACCCAGGTTCCCAAACCCTTTTTAGGACAATAACATGCATAATAGTTGTTATAATTAGCACTTTAGAATTCGAACGTTCGCATCCATTGTATTTAATAGGGTTCTAATGTTCGTACGAACTTTCGGTCCGTTCGCGGGTTCTGGTGCGAACCGAACCCGGGGGTGTTCGGCTCATCACTAATCATCAACCATCTTTAAAAAAACATTTTTTCTAGGGACAGAAAACTATAGGTAGGGAGAGTGTCAGTTTCTTTCACTGTGATAATCCTTGTTTCTAGGGACAGGGAAGGACAGTGAGGGAAATTCTCCTTGTGCTATACTGTGCTAAAGCATTGATCATCAACCATCTTTAAAAAAACATTTTTTCTAGGGACAGAAAACTATAGGTAGGGAGAGTGTCAGTTTCTTTCACTGTGATAATCCTTGTTTCTAGGGACAGGGAAGGACAGTGAGGGAAATTCTCCTTGTGCTATACTGTGCTAAAGCATTGATCATCAACCATCTTTAAAAAAACATTTTTTCTAGGGACAGAAAACTATAGGTAGGGAGAGTGTCAGTTTCTTTCACTGTGATAATCCTTGTTTCTAGGGACAGGGAAGGACAGTGAGGGAAATTCTCCTTGTGCTATACTGTGCTAAAGCATTGATCATCAACCATCTTTAAAAAAACATTTTTTCTAGGGACAGAAAACTATAGGTAGGGAGAGTGTCAGTTTCTTTCACTGTGCTAATCCTTGTTTCTAGGGACAGGGAAGGACAGTGAGGGAAATTCTCCTTGTGCTATACTGTGCTAAAGCATTGATCATCAACCATCTTTAAAAAAAAAATTTTCTAGGGACAGAAAACTATAGGTAGGGAGAGTGTCAGTTTCTTTCACTGTGATAATCCTTGTTTCTAGGGACAGGGAAGGACAGTGAGGGAAATTCTCCTTGTGCTATAGTGTGCTAAAGCATTGATCATCAACCATCTTTAAAAAAACATTTTTTCTAGGGACAGAAAACTATAGGTAGGGAGAGTGTCAGTTTCTTTCACTGTGATAATCCTTGTTTCTAGGGACAGGGAAGGACAGTGAGGGAAATTCTCCTTGTGCTATAGTGTGCTAAAGCATTGATCATCAACCATCTTTAAAAAAACATTTTTTCTAGGGACAGAAAACTATAGGTAGGGAGAGTGTCAGTGTGTTTTACTGTGATAATCCTTGTTTCTAGGGACAGGGAAGGACAGTGAGGGAAATTCTCCTTGTGCTATAGTGTGCTAAAGCATTGATCATCAACCATCTTTAAAAAAACATTTTTTCTAGGGACAGAAAACTATAGGTAGGGAGAGTGTCAGTTTCTTTCACTGTGATAATCCTTGTTTCTAGGGACAGGGAAGGACAGTGAGGGAAATTCTCCTTGTGCTATACTGTGCTAAAGCATTGATCATCAACCATCTTTAAAAAAACATTTTTTCTAGGGACAGAAAACTATAGGTAGGGAGAGTGTCAGTTTCTTTCACTGTGCTAATCCTTGTTTCTAGGGACAGGGAAGGACAGTGAGGGAAATTCTCCTTGTGCTATACTGTGCTAAAGCATTGATCATCAACCATCTTTAAAAAAACATTTTTTCTAGGGACAGAAAACTATAGGTAGGGAGAGTGTCAGTTTCTTTCACTGTGATAATCCTTGTTTCTAGGGACAGGGAAGGACAGTGAGGGAAATTCTCCTTGTGCTATACTGTGCTAAAGCATTGATCATCAACCATCTTTAAAAAAAAAAATTTCTAGGGACAGAAAACTATAGGTAGGGAGAGTGTCAGTTTCTTTCACTGTGATAATCCTTGTTTCTAGGGACAGGGAAGGACAGTGAGGGAAATTCTCCTTGTGCTATACTGTGCTAAAGCATTGATCATCAACCATCTTTAAAAAAACATTTTTTCTAGGGACAGAAAACTATAGGTAGGGAAAGTGTCAGTTTCTTTCACTGTGCTAATCCTTGTTTCTAGGGACAGGGAAGGACAGTGAGGGAAATTCTCCTTGTGCTATAGTGTGCTAAAGCATTGATCATCAACCATCTTTAAAAAAACTTTTTTTCTAGGGACAGAAAACTATAGGTAGGGAGAGTGTCAGTTTCTTTCACTGTGATAATCCTTGTTTCTAGGGACAGGGAAGGACAGTGAGGGAAATTCTCCTTGTGCTATAGTGTGCTAAAGCATTGATCATCAACCATCTTTAAAAAAACATTTTTTCTAGGGACAGAAAACTATAGGTAGGGAGAGTGTCAGTTTCTTTCACTGTGATAATCCTTGTTTCTAGGGACAGGGAAGGACAGTGAGGGAAATTCTCCTTGTGCTATACTGTGCTAAAGCATTGATCATCAACCATCTTTAAAAAAACATTTTTTCTAGGGACAGAAAACTATAGGTAGGGAGAGTGTCAGTTTCTTTCACTGTGATAATCCTTGTTTCTAGGGACAGGGAAGGACAGTGAGGGAAATTCTCCTTGTGCTATACTGTGCTAAAGCATTGATCATCAACCATCTTTAAAAAAACATTTTTTCTAGGGACAGAAAACTATAGGTAGGGAGAGTGTCAGTTTCTTTCACTGTGCTAATCCTTGTTTCTAGGGACAGGGAAGGACAGTGAGGGAAATTCTCCTTGTGCTATACTGTGCTAAAGCATTGATCATCAATAGGGATGAGCTTCGTGTTCGAGTCGAACATACGTTCGACTCGAACATCGGCTGTTCGATCGTTCGACGAAGATCGAACGATTTGGGCCGTTCGCGCCAAATTCGAGTGACGCGAACGGCCCACAATGCACTACGCCATCGCAGTGTCATCCAGGCGCTGTGATTGGCCAAGCATGCACTGTGACCCCGCATGCTTGGCCAATCACAGCGCCGGCAGCGAGGAGAGCAATGATTGGCCACAGGCAGGATGCCTGTGGCCAATTATTGCTGAGGGTGTTTAGTACATGCCCCACACTATAAAAGGCCGCCAGCACGGCGGCCTAGTGTAGTGTGTTCCGGAGCAGGGAAAGACAAGCATAGGCAGGGACAGTGACATTTATTTCTTTCTTGCCTAACCTGGATTCCTTTAGTTTAGGGAAAGAGAAGGATAGGTAGGGAGAGTGTCAGTGTGTTTTACTGTGCGAGTCCTTGTTTCTAGGGACAAAGAAGGAAAGTGAGGGGAATTCTCCTTGTGCTATAGTGTGCTTTAAAAAAACATTTTTTCTAGGGACAGAAAACTCTAGGTAGGGAGAGTGTCAGTTTCTTTCACTGTGCGAGTCCTTGTTTCTAGGGACAAAGAAGGAAAGTGAGGGGAATTCTCCTTGTGCTATAGTGTGCTTTAAAAAAACATTTTTTCTAGGGACAGAAAACTCTAGGTAGGGAGAGTGTCAGTTTCTTTCACTGTGCGAGTCCTTGTTTCTAGGAAAAAAGAAGGAAAGTGAGGGGAATTCTCCTTGTGCTATAGTGTGCTTTAAAAAAAAAAAAATTCTAGGGACAGAAAACTCTAGGTAGGGAGAGTGTCAGTTTCTTTCACTGTGCGAGTCCTTGTTTCTAGGGACAAAGAAGGAAAGTGAGGGGAATTCTCCTTCTGCTATAGTGTGCTTTAAAAAAACATTTTTTCTACGGACAGAAAACTCTAGGTAGGGAGAGTGTCAGTTTCTTTCACTGTGCGAGTCCTTGTTTCTAGGGACAAAGAAGGAAAGTGAGGGGAATTCTCCTTGTGCTATAGTGTGCTTTAAAAAAACATTTTTTCTAGGGACAGAAAACTATAGGTAGGGAGAGTGTCAGTTTCTTTCACTGTGCGAGTCCTTGTTTCTAGGGACAAAGAAGGAAAGTGAGGGGAATTCTCCTTGTGCTATAGTGTGCTTTAAAAAAACATTTTTTCTAGGGACAGAAAACTCTAGGTAGGGAGAGTGTCAGTTTCTTTCACTGTGCGAGTCCTTGTTTCTAGGAAAAAAGAAGGAAAGTGAGGGGAATTCTCCTTGTGCTATAGTGTGCTTTAAAAAAAAAAAAATTCTAGGGACAGAAAACTCTAGGTAGGGAGAGTGTCAGTTTCTTTCACTGTGCGAGTCCTTGTTTCTAGGAAAAAAGAAGGAAAGTGAGGGGAATTCTCCTTGTGCTATAGTGTGCTTTAAAAAAAAAAAATTTCTAGGGACAGAAAACTCTAGGTAGGGAGAGTGTCAGTTTCTTTCACTGTGCGAGTCCTTGTTTCTAGGGACAAAGAAGGAAAGTGAGGGGAATTCTCCTTGTGCTATAGTGTGCTTTAAAAAAACATTTTTTCTAGGGACAGAAAACTCTAGGTAGGGAGAGTGTCAGTTTCTTTCACTGTGCGAGTCCTTGTTTCTAGGAAAAAAGAAGGAAAGTGAGGGGAATTCTCCTTGTGCTATAGTGTGCTTTAAAAAAAAAAAATTTCTAGGGACAGAAAACTCTAGGTAGGGAGAGTGTCAGTTTCTTTCACTGTGCGAGTCCTTGTTTCTAGGAAAAAAGAAGGAAAGTGAGGGGAATTCTCCTTGTGCTATAGTGTGCTTTAAAAAAAAAAAATTTCTAGGGACAGAAAACTCTAGGTAGGGAGAGTGTCAGTTTCTTTCACTGTGCGAGTCCTTGTTTCTAGGAAAAAAGAAGGAAAGTGAGGGGAATTCTCCTTGTGCTATAGTGTGCTTTAAAAAAAAAAAAATTCTAGGGACAGAAAACTCTAGGTAGGGAGAGTGTCAGTTTCTTTCACTGTGCGAGTCCTTGTTTCTAGGAAAAAAGAAGGAAAGTGAGGGGAATTCTCCTTGTGCTATAGTGTGCTTTAAAAAAAAAAAAATTCTAGGGACAGAAAACTCTAGGTAGGGAGAGTGTCAGTTTCTTTCACTGTGCGAGTCCTTGTTTCTAGGGACAAAGAAGGAAAGTGAGGGGAATTCTCCTTGTGCTATAGTGTGCTTTAAAAAAACATTTTTTCTAGGGACAGAAAACTCTAGGTAGGGAGAGTGTCAGTTTCTTTCACTGTGCGAGTCCTTGTTTCTAGGAAAAAAGAAGGAAAGTGAGGGGAATTCTCCTTGTGCTATAGTGTGCTTTAAAAAAAAAATTTTTTCTAGGGACAGAAAACTCTAGGTAGGGAGAGTGTCAGTTTCTTTCACTGTGCGAGTCCTTGTTTCTAGGAAAAAAGAAGGAAAGTGAGGGGAATTCTCCTTGTGCTATAGTGTGCTTTAAAAAAAAAAATTCTAGGGACAGAAAACTCTAGGTAGGGAGAGTGTCAGTTTCTTTCACTGTGCGAGTCCTTGTTTCTAGGAAAAAAGAAGGAAAGTGAGGGGAATTCTCCTTGTGCTATAGTGTGCTTTAAAAAAAAAAAAATTCTAGGGACAGAAAACTCTAGGTAGGGAGAGTGTCAGTTTCTTTCACTGTGCGAGTCCTTGTTTCTAGGGACAAAGAAGGAAAGTGAGGGGAATTCTCCTTGTGCTATAGTGTGCTTTAAAAAAACATTTTTTCTAGGGACAGAAAACTCTAGGTAGGGAGAGTGTCAGTTTCTTTCACTGTGCGAGTCCTTGTTTCTAGGAAAAAAGAAGGAAAGTGAGGGGAATTCTCCTTGTGCTATAGTGTGCTTTAAAAAAAAAAATTTCTAGGGACAGAAAACTCTAGGTAGGGAGAGTGTCAGTTTCTTTCACTGTGCGAGTCCTTGTTTCTAGGAAAAAAGAAGGAAAGTGAGGGGAATTCTCCTTGTGCTATAGTGTGCTTTAAAAAAAAAATTTTTCTAGGGACAGAAAACTCTAGGTAGGGAGAGTGTCAGTTTCTTTCACTGTGCGAGTCCTTGTTTCTAGGGACAAAGAAGGAAAGTGAGGGGAATTCTCCTTGTGCTATAGTGTGCTTTAAAAAACATTTTTTCTAGGGACAGAAAACTCTAGGTAGGGAGAGTGTCAGTTTCTTTCACTGTGCGAGTCCTTGTTTCTAGGGACAAAGAAGGAAAGTGAGGGGAATTCTCCTTGTGCTATAGTGTGCTTTAAAAAAACATTTTTTCTAGGGACAGAAAACTCTAGGTAGGGAGAGTGTCAGTTTCTTTCACTGTGCGAGTCCTTGTTTCTAGGGACAAAGAAGGAAAGTGAGGGGAATTCTCCTTGTGCTATAGTGTGCTTTAAAAAAACATTTTTTCTAGGGACAGAAAACTCTAGGTAGGGAGAGTGTCAGTTTCTTTCACTGTGCGAGTCCTTGTTTCTAGGAAAAAAGAAGGAAAGTGAGGGGAATTCTCCTTGTGCTATAGTGTGCTTTAAAAAAAAAAAATTTCTAGGGACAGAAAACTCTAGGTAGGGAGAGTGTCAGTTTCTTTCACTGTGCGAGTCCTTGTTTCTAGGAAAAAAGAAGGAAAGTGAGGGGAATTCTCCTTGTGCTATAGTGTGCTTTAAAAAAAAAAAAAATTTCTAGGGACAGAAAACTCTAGGTAGGGAGAGTGTCAGTTTCTTTCACTGTGCGAGTCCTTGTTTCTAGGGACAAAGAAGGAAAGTGAGGGGAATTCTCCTTGTGCTATAGTGTGCTTTAAAAAACATTTTTTCTAGGGACAGAAAACTCTAGGTAGGGAGAGTGTCAGTTTCTTTCACTGTGCGAGTCCTTGTTTCTAGGAAAAAAGAAGGAAAGTGAGGGGAATTCTCCTTGTGCTATAGTGTGCTTTAAAAAAAAAAATTTTCTAAGGACAGAAAACTCTAGGTAGGGAGAGTGTCAGTTTCTTTCACTGTGCGAGTCCTTGTTTCTAGGAAAAAAAGAAGGAAAGTGAGGGGAATTCTCCTTGTGCTATAGTGTGCTTTAAAAAAAAAAAATTTCTAGGGACAGAAAACTCTAGGTAGGGATAGTGTCAGTTTCTTTCACTGTGCGAGTCCTTGTTTCTAGGAAAAAAGAAGGAAAGTGAGGGGAATTCTCCTTGTGCTATAGTGTGCTTTAAAAAAAAAAATTTCTAGGGACAGAAAACTCTAGGTAGGGAGAGTGTCAGTTTCTTTCACTGTGCGAGTCCTTGTTTCTAGGGACAAAGAAGGAAAGTGAGGGGAATTCTCCTTGTGCTATAGTGTGCTTTAAAAAAACATTTTTTCTAGGGACAGAAAACTCTAGGTAGGGAGAGTGTCAGTTTCTTTCACTGTGCGAGTCCTTGTTTCTAGGGACAAAGAAGGAAAGTGAGGGGAATTCTCCTTGTGCTATAGTGTGCTTTAAAAAAACATTTTTTCTAGGGACAGAAAACTCTAGGTAGGGAGAGTGTCAGTTTCTTTCACTGTGCGAGTCCTTGTTTCTAGGAAAAAAGAAGGAAAGTGAGGGGAATTCTCCTTGTGCTATAGTGTGCTTTAAAAAAAAATTTTTTTCTAGGGACAGAAAACTCTAGGTAGGGAGAGTGTCAGTTTCTTTCACTGTGCGAGTCCTTGTTTCTAGGAAAAAAGAAGGAAAGTGAGGGGAATTCTCCTTGTGCTATAGTGTGCTTTAAAAAAAAAAAATTCTAGGGACAGAAAACTCTAGGTAGGGAGAGTGTCAGTTTCTTTCACTGTGCGAGTCCTTGTTTCTAGGAAAAAAGAAGGAAAGTGAGGGGAATTCTCCTTGTGCTATAGTGTGCTTTAAAAAAAAAAAATTTCTAGGGACAGAAAACTCTAGGTAGGGAGAGTGTCAGTTTCTTTCACTGTGCGAGTCCTTGTTTCTAGGGACAAAGAAGGAAAGTGAGGGGAATTCTCCTTGTGCTATAGTGTGCTTTAAAAAAACATTTTTTTCTAGGGACAGAAAACTCTAGGTAGGGAGAGTGTCAGTTTCTTTCACTGTGCGAGTCCTTGTTTCTAGGAAAAAAGAAGGAAAGTGAGGGGAATTCTCCTTGTGCTATAGTGTGCTTTAAAAAAAAAAATTTCTAGGGACAGAAAACTCTAGGTAGGGAGAGTGTCAGTTTCTTTCACTGTGCGAGTCCTTGTTTCTAGGGACAAAGAAGGAAAGTGAGGGGAATTCTCCTTGTGCTATAGTGTGCTTTAAAAAACATTTTTTCTAGGGACAGAAAACTCTAGGTAGGGAGAGTGTCAGTTTCTTTCACTGTGCGAGTCCTTGTTTCTAGGGACAAAGAAGGAAAGTGAGGGGAATTCTCCTTGTGCTATAGTGTGCTTTAAAAAAACATTTTTTCTAGGGACAGAAAACTCTAGGTAGGGAGAGTGTCAGTTTCTTTCACTGTGCGAGTCCTTGTTTCTAGGGACAAAGAAGGAAAGTGAGGGGAATTCTCCTTGTGCTATAGTGTGCTTTAAAAAAACATTTTTTCTAGGGACAGAAAACTCTAGGTAGGGAGAGTGTCAGTTTCTTTCACTGTGCGAGTCCTTGTTTCTAGGAAAAAAGAAGGAAAGTGAGGGGAATTCTCCTTGTGCTATAGTGTGCTTTAAAAAAAAAAAAATTCTAGGGACAGAAAACTCTAGGTAGGGAGAGTGTCAGTTTCTTTCACTGTGCGAGTCCTTGTTTCTAGGAAAAAAGAAGGAAAGTGAGGGGAATTCTCCTTGTGCTATAGTGTGCTTTAAAAAAAAAAAAATTTCTAGGGACAGAAAACTCTAGGTAGGGAGAGTGTCAGTTTCTTTCACTGTGCGAGTCCTTGTTTCTAGGGACAAAGAAGGAAAGTGAGGGGAATTCTCCTTGTGCTATAGTGTGCTTTAAAAAACATTTTTTCTAGGGACAGAAAACTCTAGGTAGGGAGAGTGTCAGTTTCTTTCACTGTGCGAGTCCTTGTTTCTAGGAAAAAAGAAGGAAAGTGAGGGGAATTCTCCTTGTGCTATAGTGTGCTTTAAAAAAAAAAAATTTCTAAGGACAGAAAACTCTAGGTAGGGAGAGTGTCAGTTTCTTTCACTGTGCGAGTCCTTGTTTCTAGGAAAAAAAGAAGGAAAGTGAGGGGAATTCTCCTTGTGCTATAGTGTGCTTTAAAAAAAAAAAATTTCTAGGGACAGAAAACTCTAGGTAGGGATAGTGTCAGTTTCTTTCACTGTGCGAGTCCTTGTTTCTAGGAAAAAAGAAGGAAAGTGAGGGGAATTCTCCTTGTGCTATAGTGTGCTTTAAAAAAAAAAAATTCTAGGGACAGAAAACTCTAGGTAGGGAGAGTGTCAGTTTCTTTCACTGTGCGAGTCCTTGTTTCTAGGGACAAAGAAGGAAAGTGAGGGGAATTCTCCTTGTGCTATAGTGTGCTTTAAAAAAACATTTTTTCTAGGGACAGAAAACTCTAGGTAGGGAGAGTGTCAGTTTCTTTCACTGTGCGAGTCCTTGTTTCTAGGGACAAAGAAGGAAAGTGAGGGGAATTCTCCTTGTGCTATAGTGTGCTTTAAAAAAACATTTTTTCTAGGGACAGAAAACTCTAGGTAGGGAGAGTGTCAGTTTCTTTCACTGTGCGAGTCCTTGTTTCTAGGGACAAAGAAGGAAAGTGAGGGGAATTCTCCTTGTGCTATAGTGTGCTTTAAAAAAACATTTTTTCTAGGGACAGAAAACTCTAGGTAGGGAGAGTGTCAGTTTCTTTCACTGTGCGAGTCCTTGTTTCTAGGAAAAAATAAGGAAAGTGAGGGGAATTCTCCTTGTGCTATAGTGTGCTTTAAAAAAAAAAAATTTCTAGGGACAGAAAACTCTAGGTAGGGAGAGTGTCAGTTTCTTTCACTGTGCGAGTCCTTGTTTCTAGGAAAAAAGAAGGAAAGTGAGGGGAATTCTCCTTGTGCTATAGTGTGCTTTAAAAAAAAAAAATTTCTATGGACAGAAAACTCTAGGTAGGGAGAGTGTCAGTTTCTTTCACTGTGCGAGTCCTTGTTTCTAGGGACAAAGAAGGAAAGTGAGGGGAATTCTCCTTGTGCTATAGTGTGCTTTAAAAAAACATTTTTTCTAGGGACAGAAAACTCTAGGTAGGGAGAGTGTCAGTTTCTTTCACTGTGCGAGTCCTTGTTTCTAGGGACAAAGAAGGAAAGTGAGGGGAATTCTCCTTGTGCTATAGTGTGCTTTAAAAAAACATTTTTTCTAGGGACAGAAAACTCTAGGTAGGGAGAGTGTCAGTTTCTTTCACTGTGCGAGTCCTTGTTTCTAGGGACAAAGAAAGAAAGTGAGGGGAATTCTCCTTGTGCTATAGTGTGCTAAAGCATTCCTCATCAACCATCTTTGAAATCCTTGTTTTTTGGACAGTCAGGGAAATTGTCGTTGTGCTATTCTGTGCAAAAGCAATCATCCTCAACCATATTTAGAAATCCTTAAGTAAAGGGACAGAGAAGGACACCTGAAGGTAGCCCTTATTGCATTTTTCCCATCTCCCTGCAGGCCATCTATTAGAATGTCTGGAAGGCAAACAAGGAGAGGCAGACAGTCAGGAGGCAATAAAAGAGGGCAAGCAGGCTCTGTGTCTGGGGGCAACAGTGCTGGTCGTGGACGCGGTGCATTGTCATCAGCACATGGCCATGGGACACGCTTGTCCTTCTTTTCGGCAGCTGGACATGTTGAGCCACATCATGCCGAAGACTTGGTAGAGTGGATGACCAAGCCCTCCTCCTCCTCCTCATCCTCTCTCACCCAGGCTCAGGGTACTGGCAAAGCAGCTGCCAAAGCGTCCTCTTCCCTGGTATCAATGTCAGACTCATCATCAGTCACTCCTTCCCTAGACCCACCATGTCCTCCTCCTGAGGAGTCCCCCAAACTGTTTGAGCACAGTGTTGGGTACATGCTCCAGGAGGATGCCCAGCGTTTCGAAGGGTCTGATGATGAAACCCAGCTACAGGAAGGCAGTAGCGTGAGAGCAGACAGAGGGGATGCTCAAGAAGGACACCAATCTGGCAGTCATGTTCCAGCAGCTGCAGCATACTGCCAGATTGGCTCCTGTGATGAGGAGGGAGGGGATGATGAGGTCACTGACTCCACGTGGGTGCCTAATAGGAGAGAGGAGGAGGAGGAGGATGAGGAGGAGGCACATCTCCAACGAGGCAGGATGCCCTTTGGTGGCCAGCGTAAGGGCAGTACACTGACGGAATCACACCGCAGAGCTCCGCCTGTGCAGGGCGCTGCCTCTGCCCGTCATTCAAAAAGTTCCTTGGTGTGGGCCTTTTTTGAGGCTAGTGCATCAGATCGCACAGCTGCTGTTTGCAACATATGTCCAAGCGTATATCGCGTGGCCAAAACATCAGCCGCTTGGGTACCACATGCCTGACCAGACATATGTTGACCTGCCATGCAGCTCGTTGGCAAGCCTACCTCAAAGACCCACACCAAAGAACAAAGCGGACCTCTCCTTGCACCGCATCAGCTGGGATCTCCAACCCCACTATAACTTCAGTCCTCTCTGAAACATGCACTGAGAGGAATGAAGGTGTAGAATTAGGTGTGTCACAGCCAAGTACTTGCGGCCACTCTGCTAGCAGTACACCGACGTCCGATTCTAGCAGGCAAATTTCCCTGCCCCAGCTGCTGGACCGTCGAAAGAAGTTCACTCCCAGCCATCCACATGCCCAGCGGTTGAATGCTAGCTTGGCTAAATTGCTAGCGCTTCAACTGCTGCCTTTTCAGTTGGTAGACTCGGCCCCCTTCCGTGAGTTTGTGCAATGTGCGGTTCCTCAGTGGCAGGTTCCCAAACGCCACTTTTTCTCACGGAAGGCTATTCCGGCTCTCTACCGGCATGTGGAAGGCAATGTCTTGGCCTCGCTGGACAGGGCGGTCAGCGGTAAGGTGCATATTACCGCTGACTCATGGTCCAGCAGGCATGGACAGGGACGTTACCTTTCTTTCACGGCCCATTGGGTCACTCTTTTGGCAGCTGGGAAGGATGCAGGACAAGGTGCAGTAGTGTTGGAGGTTGTTCCACCGCCACGCCTCCAAAATGCTACTACTGGTTGTGACACACCTCTCTCCTCCACCCCCTCCTCTTCTTCTTCCTCCATGGCCTCTTCCTGTGGTTTGTCCTATGAACCAGCGGTGCTCCGTAGCCGTTCACGGGGCTACGCAAGTACGCAGGCAAAAAGATGCCATGCCGTACTTGCGCTGGTGTGTTTGGGGGACAGAAGCCACACTGGGGCAGAGGTCCTGTCTGCTCTGCAGGGCCAGGCCGAGAGGTGGTTGACGCCACGCCAGCTTAAGCCAGGAATGGTGGTTTGCGACAATGGCACCAACCTCCTCTCCGCCCTCCGACAGGGACAACTGACCCATGTGCCCTGTGTGGCTCACGTCCTTAACCTGGTGGTGCAGCGGTTCTTGGGCAGGTACCCGGGCTTACAGGATGTCCTGAGGCAGGCCAGGAAAGTCTGTGTGCATTTCCGCAGATCTTATAATGCCAGTGCTCGCCTGGCTGAGCTGCAAAAGGAGTTGAACCTGCCCAAGAACCGCCTTATATGTGACATGCCCACCAGGTGGAACTCAACGTTGGCCATGCTGCAGCGGCTGCACACGCAGCAGAGGGCCATCAATGAGTACCTGTGCGACTACGGCACCAGGACAGGGTCAGGGGAGCTTGGTTTTTTTTCTCCACGCCAGTGGGGCATGATCAGGGATGCATGCACTGTCCTGGCACCATTTGAGGAGGCCACGAGGATGGTGAGCAGTGACAGTGCATGCATCAGTGACACTGTACCTCTTGTCCACCTGTTGGAGCACACGCTGCGTGGAATAATGGACAGGGCACTTGAGGCAGAACAGAGGCAGGAAGAGGAGGACTTCCTTGCCTCTCAAGGCCCCCTTTACCCAGACAGTGTTCCTTCTGTCCCACCCATCGCACAGGAAGAGGAGGAGGAGGAGGAGGAGGAGGATTGTGTCAGCATGGAGGTGGAGGCTGGCACTCAGCATCATCAGCAGCAGTCTTTTAGGGATGATTTACAGTCCCAAGAAACCAGTGGACTTGTACGTGGCTGGGAGGAGGTGGCTGCGGATCATGTCGTCCTTAGTGACCCAGAGGACTCCGGAGCGAATGCCTCAGCAAACCTACGCTGCATGGCCTCCCTGATCCTGCAAAGTCTGCGGAAGGATCCTCGTATTCTTCGGATCAAGGAGAGGGACCATTACTGGCTGGCCACTCTCCTTGATCCACGGTACAAGGGTA
The DNA here is from genome assembly GCA_029206835.1 of Rana muscosa. Taxonomy (NCBI): domain Eukaryota; kingdom Metazoa; phylum Chordata; class Amphibia; order Anura; family Ranidae; genus Rana; species Rana muscosa. The sequence goes on from CM055124.1 coordinate 31,697,110, forward strand.
AGGTTGCGAACCTTATGTTACCGTCGCAGAGGGAGCAGAGGATGAGACAACTCCGGGAGGCCTTGCAGAAAGGTCTGTGCAACGCGTTCCCAGAGACTGGGAGGTTACAAACTCCTGTTCCTGGACAACGAGTTGCTGAGGCTTCGGCCAGTCAAAGAAGGAGCGGTGGGGAAGGTGGCCGTCTGACCGATGCGTTCAGACAATTCTTTAGTCCGCAGCCCCAAAGTATGATCGGTTCCAGCAACCATCGCCAGCGTCTGATAAACATGGTGCAGGAATATCTAGGGGCAAGGTCAGACTTGGACACCTTCCCCACCGAAAATCCTCTGGCTTACTGGGTCTTGAGGATGGATCACTGGCCAGAGCTTGCACAGTATGCAATTGAGCTACTGGCCTGTCCTGCATCCAGCGTTCTTTCGGAACGCACATTCAGTGCTGCTGGAGGATTTGTCACGGATCACAGGGTGCGCCTGTCCACCGACTCGGTTGATCGACTGACTTTCATCAAGATGAACCAGTCTTGGATCACCACCAGCTACCACACACCTGATGCTGATATAACAGACTAATTGATTTTAACATGTCACATCCCTTCAAGACTGATGCTGATGCTGAGTGCCTGTGCTGTTATGTTGACTGGCTATCCTCCTCCTCCGAGTCCTCAATGATACGATTGATGATGATAGCTTGGAAGATCATTTTTGTTTATGGGTGCCGCCACCAGTGGCTAAGGCCCAATTTTTCAGCCCCTGTTTTACAGGGGCGTGTAATTACAATTTTTTTAGCAATAATTTGCCATAGGGCTCATTGCTGTGCTCCAAGTACAGTATCGGTGAGGGGTTGGAGTGTTGTGGCACCAGTGCCTAAGGCCCAATTTTTCAGCCCCTGTTTAAAAGGGGCGTGTCATTACAATTTTTGAAGCAATACTTTGCAACAGGGCTCATTGCTGTGCTCCAAGTACAGTATCTGTGAGGGGTTGTAGTGTTGTGCCACCAGTGCCTAAGGCCCAATTTTTCAGCCCCTGTTTAACAGGGGCGTGTCATTACAATTTTTGAAGCAATACTTTGCAACAGGGCTCATTGCTGTGCTCCAAGTACAGTATCTGTGAGGGGTTGTAGTGTTGTGCCACCAGTGCCTAAGGCCCAATTTTTCAGCCCCTGTTCAACAGGGGCATGCAATTACAATTCTTGATCTAATAATTCACAGCAGGGCCCATTGCTGCACCCACCAAGAGTAACTGTCAGGGCTTACAGTGTTGTGGCACCAGCACCACCATCAAAGGCCCAATTTTTACTACCACTGTTCAACAATTATATGTAATTAAAATTCCTGATATAATAGTTGACAGCAGGGCGTTCCAGCACCAACCAAGAATAACTGTGAGTGCTTACAGTGTTGTGCCAACACCAACAACTAAGGGGCCTATTTCTGCAGAGTATATACGGCAGGTCCCTACTTTCAAACATCCAACTTACAAACGACTCCTACTTGCAAACGCAAGAAGACAACAGGAAGTGAGAGGAAATCTACCACTAGGAAGGAAAATTCTCTCCTGTAAGAATAAATATGGGAGAAAGGTGTCTCCTCTGTACTGATGCTTTATCAGCAATCCTTGTTTCAAGAAAAACACCACATTTCAAAAACAGTTGTCATTGGGACGGAAAGTGAGGTGAAATGTTCTGAACAGGGGCACAGACAGCAAAACAAATGTTACAGGGGTGATAACCCTTACCTATGTTTTCCAAAAAGTTTAAAAATAGATTTTTGGGCTGGAGCTACACTTCAACAATGTACCTGTTCAAAATTACAAACACATTCTACATAAGAACAAACCTACAGTCCCTGTCTTGTATGCACCGCCTGTATACGGCTGTTCAGAGTATATAGGGCCTTTTTTATTTTATGTGCGGGGTTCCCCTTAATATCCATACAAGACCCAAAGGGGCTGGTAATGGGCTGGGGTAGGGGGGGGGGGGTCATGGGGTAGCTATGCCATTTTTCTTAAAGATTTTCATCCATATTACCGGGACCAGACATTACATTAAAGCCGCAAGCAGTTTTAAATGGCTTTTTTTTCCTTTAGAAGTGTCATTTTGTGCAGGGACAGTTCTAAACACGGGAAACACGTGGCACTTCACAGGCATACTTTAGACACCCCCCAGGTACGATATTTAAAGGAATATTTGACTTTTTTTTTTTCACTTTATGCATCATTAAAATGACTGCTCCCGAAAAACGACCGTTTTTAAAACTTCTTTTTGCATTGATACATGTCCCCTGGTGCAGAACCCAGGTTCCCAAACCCTTTTTAGGACAATAACATGCATAATAGTTGTTATAATTAGCACTTTAGAATTCGAACGTTCGCATCCATTGTATTTAATAGGGTTCTAATGTTCGTACGAACTTTCGGTCCGTTCGCGGGTTCTGGTGCGAACCGAACCCGGGGGTGTTCGGCTCATCACTAATCATCAACCATCTTTAAAAAAACATTTTTTCTAGGGACAGAAAACTATAGGTAGGGAGAGTGTCAGTTTCTTTCACTGTGATAATCCTTGTTTCTAGGGACAGGGAAGGACAGTGAGGGAAATTCTCCTTGTGCTATACTGTGCTAAAGCATTGATCATCAACCATCTTTAAAAAAACATTTTTTCTAGGGACAGAAAACTATAGGTAGGGAGAGTGTCAGTTTCTTTCACTGTGATAATCCTTGTTTCTAGGGACAGGGAAGGACAGTGAGGGAAATTCTCCTTGTGCTATACTGTGCTAAAGCATTGATCATCAACCATCTTTAAAAAAACATTTTTTCTAGGGACAGAAAACTATAGGTAGGGAGAGTGTCAGTTTCTTTCACTGTGATAATCCTTGTTTCTAGGGACAGGGAAGGACAGTGAGGGAAATTCTCCTTGTGCTATACTGTGCTAAAGCATTGATCATCAACCATCTTTAAAAAAACATTTTTTCTAGGGACAGAAAACTATAGGTAGGGAGAGTGTCAGTTTCTTTCACTGTGCTAATCCTTGTTTCTAGGGACAGGGAAGGACAGTGAGGGAAATTCTCCTTGTGCTATACTGTGCTAAAGCATTGATCATCAACCATCTTTAAAAAAACATTTTTTCTAGGGACAGAAAACTATAGGTAGGGAGAGTGTCAGTTTCTTTCACTGTGATAATCCTTGTTTCTAGGGACAGGGAAGGACAGTGAGGGAAATTCTCCTTGTGCTATACTGTGCTAAAGCATTGATCATCAACCATCTTTAAAAAAACATTTTTTCTAGGGACAGAAAACTATAGGTAGGGAGAGTGTCAGTTTCTTTCACTGTGATAATCCTTGTTTCTAGGGACAGGGAAGGACAGTGAGGGAAATTCTCCTTGTGCTATACTGTGCTAAAGCATTGATCATCAACCATCTTTAAAAAAACATTTTTTCTAGGGACAGAAAACTATAGGTAGGGAGAGTGTCAGTTTCTTTCACTGTGATAATCCTTGTTTCTAGGGACAGGGAAGGACAGTGAGGGAAATTCTCCTTGTGCTATACTGTGCTAAAGCATTGATCATCAACCATCTTTAAAAAAACATTTTTTCTAGGGACAGAAAACTATAGGTAGGGAGAGTGTCAGTTTCTTTCACTGTGCTAATCCTTGTTTCTAGGGACAGGGAAGGACAGTGAGGGAAATTCTCCTTGTGCTATACTGTGCTAAAGCATTGATCATCAACCATCTTTAAAAAAACATTTTTTCTAGGGACAGAAAACTATAGGTAGGGAGAGTGTCAGTTTCTTTCACTGTGATAATCCTTGTTTCTAGGGACAGGGAAGGACAGTGAGGGAAATTCTCCTTGTGCTATACTGTGCTAAAGCATTGATCATCAACCATCTTTAAAAAAACATTTTTTCTAGGGACAGAAAACTATAGGTAGGGAGAGTGTCAGTTTCTTTCACTGTGATAATCCTTGTTTCTAGGGACAGGGAAGGACAGTGAGGGAAATTCTCCTTGTGCTATACTGTGCTAAAGCATTGATCATCAACCATCTTTAAAAAAACATTTTTTCTAGGGACAGAAAACTATAGGTAGGGAGAGTGTCAGTTTCTTTCACTGTGCTAATCCTTGTTTCTAGGGACAGGGAAGGACAGTGAGGGAAATTCTCCTTGTGCTATAGTGTGCTAAAGCATTGATCATCAACCATCTTTAAAAAAACTTTTTTTCTAGGGACAGAAAACTATAGGTAGGGAGAGTGTCAGTTTCTTTCACTGTGATAATCCTTGTTTCTAGGGACAGGGAAGGACAGTGAGGGAAATTCTCCTTGTGCTATACTGTGCTAAAGCATTGATCATCAACCATCTTTAAAAAAACATTTTTTCTAGGGACAGAAAACTATAGGTAGGGAGAGTGTCAGTTTCTTTCACTGTGCTAATCCTTGTTTCTAGGGACAGGGAAGGACAGTGAGGGAAATTCTCCTTGTGCTATAGTGTGCTAAAGCATTGATCATCAACCATCTTTAAAAAAACATTTTTTCTAGGGACAGAAAACTATAGGTAGTGTGACAGCAGGAAGGTAAAGTCACCTGGTTGCATCCAGGGGGGTAGATATATTTCTCCCAGATTCAGGCTTTATGCCGACTTATACAACTAGGGAGTTGATGAAGCCCAGCTGAGGCTAGTGGGCTCATGGATGACTCATACCTCTAGGGAGAGGGCTGGGCGTCGTGCAGGCAGGGAGTTGATGAGACCAGCTGAAGCCTGTCAGTTCGTTTAAGGCCTCTATAAAAACTCCCAGCTTCATTAGATGTTAGCTCATGCCTGGACCCAGACCTGTGTGGACTGTCTAGGGAGAGTGAACCCCTGTGCGGTGAGGCAAAGCCTGTGTGGCTATTTGTTTGGACTTTTACTAAACCAGGGACTTAGGGACTAGGACAGCACCAGGCTGATCCCAGTTGTTATTTTAGGAAACCTGCATGTTTAGTCAGAGGTCAAACTGACCAGGATTTATTTTGTTTATGTTTCTTTTTGGCTTTGCTGTGTTTTTGTCACTGTACATAGAGAAATAAACCGTACCTTTTGATTTTGAAAACCACAACCTCCGTCTGCTGGCCCTGTTTTTGTGTGGGGAGCCCAACCAGGGGGTCACACACACCCGCTACCGAGTTAACCCCCTCACAGTTGGTGGAGAACCAGTGGCAGTTTTTTTAAGCCAGCATGGAGGAGATACTGAAACAGCTGGCTCTAGCAAATGCCAATCAACAGCAGACAAATGCAGGTTTGCAAAGGAGCCTTGCAGCCCAGCAGCAAGCTCATCAACAAGCCCAGCAGCAATCTGAGGCCCGCTTCATAGACCTGTTACAGAAGCAAGAGCAGAGACTACAACAAATGGAAGCAGTAATGCAGCAACGTCCGCAGACCAGTGAGGAAAGCCGTCCCACTAATACCGCGTCCTTTGGGGTGAGTCGTTTATTGACAAAAATGACTGGAGAGGATGATCCAGAGGTATTTTTGACCACATTTGAAAGGACTGCTGAAAGAGAAAAGTGGCCTGAGGAGCAGTGGGCTGGACTGGTGGCTCCTCTGTTAACTGGTGAATCGCAGAAGGCTTACTATGACCTAGAGCCTGACCAAGCAAAAGACTATGTGATGCTAAAAGCTGAAATATTGGCAAGGCTGGGTGTCACCCTGGCTGTCCGGGCTCAGCGTGTGCATAACTGGACTTTCCAGCTTGGAAAACCCCCCAGGTCTCAAATGTATGATCTCATTCACCTGAGCAGGAAGTGGCTACAGCCAGAGACTTTGTCCGCACCAGAGATTGTGGAACGTGTTGTAATGGATCGGTTTTTGAGAGCTCTTCCTACTGCCATCCAAAAGTGGGTAAGCCATGGAGACCCAGAGACGGCCGGTGGTCTTGTGGATCGTGTAGAGAAATACTTGGCTACAGAGAACCTGACGGCCTCTTCCAGAGACTCTCGGACTTTCCACCCTAAGACCAGACCATCCCCAGGGGCGGATAAGAGGATTCCAAGGGGTGAGGGTGGAGAGAGTGAGAGGGTGGGAGCTCTACCCAAAGTTTGGCGAGAACAGCCTGGGAAGTCAGGGGCTCAAGAGGCAGCCAAATGGATTGTTTGCTACCGCTGCCGGCAAGCGGGACATATTGCAGCAAATTGCCCGGTTGTGGAGGAACCCATGCAATGTGACTTTCTGATGGACAGACGTCAGTCGCTGTGTGCGACAGTCGCATGCACTGCCATTTGGGGAACTGAGAAACATTTATGCAAAATGTGTATTAATGGTAGAAATGTTGTGGTATTACTGGATTCAGGTAGCCTTGTGACCCTGATAAAGGCTGAATTAGTTAAAACAGAGGTCTCTGGGAATAGCAGGGTAGCTGTTGTTTGTGTGCATGGGGACACCCGAGAGTATCCAGTGACTACAGTGTGTTTCGAGACCCCCAAAGGTACCCTCTCTCATCCAGTGGGGTTAGTATCTCAATTACCGCATGATGCCATTGTGGGAAGGGATTTTCCGAAGTTCTGGGAACTGTGGGATGATCCTGAGCCCCCCACTGGTGCCCCTATGTACCAGGAATGTGATAGCCAGAACTCCTCTGAGAGTGGTGAGGACTCTCCAGAATTTCCCTTGTCAGTATTGGCAGGGGAGACTCAAGAAACTGGAGAGGAGCCCACCTCCTCAGACGAAAACCTACCGTCTGTGGAGTTTTCTGATCTGGAGGTTCACAGGGAAAATTTTGCCACAGAACAGTTAAAAGACCCCGCCCTAATAAAGGCACGGGAAAACGTAGTGGAAATAGATGGCGAGTTAGTGAACCCAGATAATACCTGCACTTACCCATACTTCAGCGTAGAGAAGGACCTACTGTATCGGGTGGCAAAAAGGGCAGAAGAAACCGTTGAGCAGCTTGTGGTGCCCAAACCTTACAGGAAGTTGGTGTTGGAGTTGGCCCATGGGCACATTCTTGGAGGTCATCTGGGGACAGAGAAAGCCCGAGAGAGGGTATTACAGAGATTCTATTGGCCTGGGGTGATGAAGGACATAGAAAATTATTGTTCCTCCTGCCCTGTGTGTCAGAGGTCGGCCTGATGCCACATTTCCGTAGCCCGCTGGTCCCTCTACCCATCATTGAGGTCCCGTTTGAGAGAATCGCAATGGATTTGGTAGGTCCTATAATCAAGTCCGCTAGGGGGCACCAGTACATATTGGTTATAATGGACTATGCCACCCGTTATCCAGAAGCGATCCCTCTCAGAAATACCTCGGCCAAAACCATAGCCAAAGAGCTATCTCTTGTTTTTAGCCGGGTGGGTATTTGTAAAGAACTGCTTACGGACCAAGGTACACCCTTTATGTCCCGGGTTATGAAAGAGCTGTGTAAATTGTTCAAAGTGACGCAATTGCGTACATCTGTGTATCACCCCCAAACCGATGGGCTGGTTGAAAGATTCAACAAAACCCTAAAACAAATGTTGAAGAAAGTGGTGGATAGAGATGGAAAGGATTGGGACTGTCTACTTCCTTATTTGATGTTTGCTATTAGGGAGGTGCCCCAATCCTCTACGGGATTCTCCCCCTTTGAGTTACTGTATGGGAGACACCCAAGAGGGCTGTTGGATATTGCCAAGGAAACTTGGGAAAGTGAGAGTTCTCCCCACAGGAGTGTGATTGAGCATGTCGCCCTGATGCAAGATCGAATTGCACAGGTAATGCCCATCGTGAAGGAACATTTGGCCCAAGCGCAGTTGGCACAGCAGAGAGTGTACAACCGTGGAGCAAAGACCCGTACCTTTTCCCCGGGGGATAGGATATTGGTACTTGTCCCTACGGTTGAAAGTAAATTCCTTGCCAAATGGCAAGGCCCCTACGAGATAATGGAAAAAGTGAGCGAAGTGAATTACAAGGTCAGACAACCAGGAAGGCGAAAGCCCGAACAGATATATCACGTTAATCTGTTGAAAGCCTGGAGGGATAGAGAGTCCCTAGTCGCAGAAACTTGGTCACCAGCTCAAACTGGTTGCGTGATTCCGGAGGTTGGAATAGCAGCCACCTTGTCACAACCCCAACAACAGGAGGTTAAGGAGTTTGTGCTTCGCAACAAGGAGGTATTCTCTGAGCTGCCGGGACAAACATCTGGGGTAGAGCATGACATCATTACCCCGCCCGGTGAAAGGGTGAAGTTAAAACCCTATCGGATCCCAGAGGCCCGACGGGAGGCAATACGGGAGGAAGTACAGAAAATGCTGAACTTATGGGTGATAGAGGAGTCCCAAAGTGATTGGTCTAGTCCCATTGTGTTGGTGCCTAAACCGGATGGGAGCTGGCGATTTTGTAACGATTTTCGTCAGTTGAACAAAGTTACAAAATTTGACACCTACCCCATGCCACGTATAGATGAGTTGATCGACCGGCTGGGAACAGCCCGATACATGACGACTCTTGACCTCACAAAAGGGTATTGGCAAATTCCCCTGGCCAAGTCGGCCAAAGAGAAAACCGCATTTGTAACCCCAGACGGGGCGTTCCAATATAAGAGAATGCCGTTCGGGTTACAGAATGCGCCGGCCACATTCCAGCGGAAAATGGACCAGATACTGAGGCCCCATCGGAAGTATGCTGCGGCTTACCTGGATGACGTAATTGTCCATAACACAGATTGGGCCTCACATCTGCCAAAAGTGCAAGCAGTCCTAGACTCTATCCGGGAAGCGGGGTTTACGGCTAACCCCAAGAAGTGTACCATTGGGCAGGAGGAGGCCAAATATCTTGGGTACACCATTGGCAGGGGAGTGATAAAACCCCAACTCAACAAAGTCGAGGCCATCCAGAGTTGGCCACGTCCCAACAGCAAGAAGCAGGTACGGGCCTTTCTGGGAATCGCGGGTTATTATCGGCGCTTCATTCCCCACTTTGCTTCTAAGGCTGTGCCCCTAACCAACCTGACGAAAGGGAAAGGGTCGGTCATGATTAAATGGACCCCCGAGGCTGAGGCAGCATTCCAATTCTTGAAACAAGCCTTATGTAGCCAGCCAGTGTTGTACTCACCCGACTTCTCTAAAGACTTTGTCGTACAAAGTGATGCGTCAGATGTGGGGTTAGGAGCAGTATTGTCCCAGGTCTGGAACGGGGAAGAGCACCCAGTCATTTACCTCAGCAGGAAGTTGAAGTCCCATGAGGTAAATTACGCCACGGTTGAAAAGGAGTGTTTAGCGGTGAAGTGGGCTCTAGATTCCCTTCGGTACTATCTGCTAGGTAGGCACTTTGACATGGTTACGGATCACGCTCCGTTAAAGTGGATGGCTCAAAACAAGGAGACAAATAGAAGAGTGAATAGGTGGTTCCTGGCCCTACAGGAATTCAACTTCACAGTAAAGCATCGCCCTGGCGTTCAAATGGGGAATGTGGATGCTTTGTCTCGAGTACATGAATGCCTGATTGCTGGTGTTCCAACCCCAAGGTTAAAACAAGAGGGGGGGGTATGTGACAGCAGGAAGGTAAAGTCACCTGGTTGCATCCAGGGGGGTAGATATATTTCTCCCAGATTCAGGCTTTATGCCGACTTATACAACTAGGGAGTTGATGAAGCCCAGCTGAGGCTAGTGGGCTCATGGATGACTCATACCTCTAGGGAGAGGGCTGGGCGTCGTGCAGGCAGGGAGTTGATGAGACCAGCTGAAGCCTGTCAGTTCGTTTAAGGCCTCTATAAAAACTCCCAGCTTCATTAGATGTTAGCTCATGCCTGGACCCAGACCTGTGTGGACTGTCTAGGGAGAGTGAACCCCTGTGCGGTGAGGCAAAGCCTGTGTGGCTATTTGTTTGGACTTTTACTAAACCAGGGACTTAGGGACTAGGACAGCACCAGGCTGATCCCAGTTGTTAGTTTAGGAAACCTGCATGTTTAGTCAGAGGTCAAACTGACCAGGATTTATTTTGTTTATGTTTCTTTTTGGCTTTGCTGTGTTTTTGTCACTGTACATAGAGAAATAAACCGCACCTTTTGATTTTGAAAACCACAACCTCCGTCTGCTGGCCCTGTTTTTGTGTGGGGAGCCCAACCAGGGGGTCACACACACCCGCTACCGAGTTAACCCCCTCACAGTAGGGAGAGTGTCAGTTTCTTTCACTGTGATAATCCTTGTTTCTAGGGACAGGGAAGGACAGTGAGGGAAATTCTCCTTGTGCTATACTGTGCTAAAGCATTGATCATCAACCATCTTTAAAAAAACATTTTTTCTAGGGACAGAAAACTATGGGTAGGGAGAGTGTCAGTTTCTTTCACTGTGATAATCCTTGTTTCTAGGGACAGGGAAGGACAGTGAGGGAAATTCTCCTTGTGCTATAGTGTGCTAAAGCATTGATCATCAACCATCTTTAAAAAAACATTTTTTCTAGGGACAGAAAACTATAGGTAGGAAGAGTGTCAGTTTCTTTCACTGTGATAATCCGTGTTTCTAGGGACAGGGAAGGACAGTGAGGGAAATTCTCCTTGTGCTATAGTGTGCTAAAGCATTGATCATCAACCATCTTTAAAAAAACATTTTTTCTAGGGACAGAAAACTATAGGTAGGGAGAGTGTCAGTTTCTTTCACTGTGATAATCCTTGTTTCTAGGGACAGGGAAGGACAGTGAGGGAAATTCTCCTTGTGCTATACTGTGCTAAAGCATTGATCATCAACCATCTTTAAAAAAACATTTTTTCTAGGGACAGAAAACTATAGGTAGGGAGAGTGTCAGTTTCTTTCACTGTGATAATCCTTGTTTCTAGGGACAGGGAAGGACAGTGAGGGAAATTCTCCTTGTGCTATACTGTGCTAAAGCATTGATCATCAACCATCTTTAAAAAAACATTTTTTCTAGGGACAGAAAACTATAGGTAGGGAGAGTGTCAGTTTCTTTCACTGTGCTAATCCTTGTTTCTAGGGACAGGGAAGGACAGTGAGGGAAATTCTCCTTGTGCTATACTGTGCTAAAGCATTGATCATCAACCATCTTTAAAAAAACATTTTTTCTAGGGACAGAAAACTATAGGTAGGGAGAGTGTCAGTTTCTTTCACTGTGATAATCCTTGTTTCTAGGGACAGGGAAGGACAGTGAGGGAAATTCTCCTTGTGCTATACTGTGCTAAAGCATTGATCATCAACCATCTTTAAAAAAACATTTTTTCTAGGGACAGAAAACTATAGGTAGGGAGAGTGTCAGTTTCTTTCACTGTGATAATCCTTGTTTCTAGGGACAGGGAAGGACAGTGAGGGAAATTCTCCTTGTGCTATACTGTGCTAAAGCATTGATCATCAACCATCTTTAAAAAAACATTTTTTCTAGGGACAGAAAACTATAGGTAGGGAGAGTGTCAGTTTCTTTCACTGTGATAATCCTTGTTTCTAGGGACAGGGAAGGACAGTGAGGGAAATTCTCCTTGTGCTATACTGTGCTAAAGCATTGATCATCAACCATCTTTAAAAAAACATTTTTTCTAGGGACAGAAAACTATAGGTAGGGAGAGTGTCAGTTTCTTTCACTGTGCTAATCCTTGTTTCTAGGGACAGGGAAGGACAGTGAGGGAAATTCTCCTTGTGCTATACTGTGCTAAAGCATTGATCATCAACCATCTTTAAAAAAACATTTTTTCTAGGGACAGAAAACTATAGGTAGGGAGAGTGTCAGTTTCTTTCACTGTGATAATCCTTGTTTCTAGGGACAGGGAAGGACAGTGAGGGAAATTCTCCTTGTGCTATACTGTGCTAAAGCATTGATCATCAACCATCTTTAAAAAAACATTTTTTCTAGGGACAGAAAACTATGGGTAGGGAGAGTGTCAGTTTCTTTCACTGTGATAATCCTTGTTTCTAGGGACAGGGAAGGACAGTGAGGGAAATTCTCCTTGTGCTATACTGTGCTAAAGCATTGATCATCAACCATCTTTAAAAAAACATTTTTTCTAGGGACAGAAAACTATAGGTAGGGAGAGTGTCAGTTTCTTTCACTGTGCTAATCCTTGTTTCTAGGGACAGGGAAGGACAGTGAGGGAAATTCTCCTTGTGCTATAGTGTGCTAAAGCATTGATCATCAACCATCTTTGAAATCCTTGTTTTTTGGACAGTCAGGGAAATTGTCGTTGTGCTATTCTGTGCGAAAGCAATCATCCTCAACCATATTTAGAAATCCTTAAGTAAAGGGACAGAGAAGGACACCTGAAGGTAGCCCTTATTGCTTTTTTCCCATCTCCCTGCAGGCCATCTATTAGAATGTCTGGAAGGCGAACAAGGAGAGGCAGACAGTCAGGAGGCAATAAAAGAGGGCAAGCAGGCTCTGTGTCTGGGGGCAACAGTGCTGGTCGTGGACGCGGTGCATTGTCATCAGCACATGGCCATGGGACACGCTTGTCCTTCTTTTCGGCAGCTGGACATGTTGAGCCACATCATGCCGAAGACTTGGTAGAGTGGATGACCAAGCCCTCCTCCTCCTCCTCATCCTCTCTCACCCAGGCTCAGGGTACTGGCAAAGCAGCTGCCAAAGCGTCCTCTTCCCTGGTATCAATGTCAGACTCATCATCAGTCACTTCTTCCCTAGACCCACCATGTCCTCCTCCTGAGGAGTCCCCCGAACTGTTTGAGCACAGTGTTGGGTACATGCTCCAGGAGGATGCCCAGCGTTTCGAAGGGTCTGATGATGAAACCCAGCTACAGGAAGGCAGTAGCGTGAGAGCAGACAGAGGGGATGCTCAAGATGGACACCAATCTGGCAGTCATGTTCCAGCAGCTGCAGCATACTGCCAGATTGGCTCCAGTGATGAGGAGGGAGGGGATGATGAGGTCACTGACTCCACGTGGGTGCCTAATAGGAGAGAGGAGGAGGAGGAGGAGGAGGCACATCTCCAACGAGGCAGGATGCCCTTTGGTGGCCAGCGTAAGGGCAGTACACCGACGGAATCACACCGCAGAGCTCCGCCTGTGCAGGGCGCTGCCTCTGCCCGTCATTCAAAAAGTTCTTTGGTGTGGGCCTTTTTTGAGGCTAGTGCATCAGATCGCACAGCTGCTGTTTGCAACATATGTCTCAAGCGTATATCGCGTGGCCAAAACATCAGCCGCTTGGGTACCACATGCCTGACCAGACATATGTTGACCTGCCATGCAGCTCGTTGGCAAGCCTACCTCAAAGACCCACACCAAAGAACAAAGCGGACCTCTCCTTGCACCGCATCAGCTGGGATCTCCAACCCCACTATAACTTCAGTCCTCTCTGAAACATGCACTGAGAGGAATGAAGGTGTAGAATTAGGTGTGTCACAGCCAAGTACTTGCGGCCACTCTGCTAGCAGTACACCGACGTCCTATTCTAGCAGGCAAATTTCCCTGCCCCAGCTGCTGGACCGTCGAAAGAAGTTCACTCCCAGCCATCCACATGCCCAGCGGTTGAATGCTAGCTTGGCTAAATTGCTAGCGCTTCAACTGCTGCCTTTTCAGTTGGTAGACTCGGCCCCCTTCCGTGAGTTTGTGCAATGTGCGGTTCCTCAGTGGCAGGTTCCCAAACGCCACTTTTTCTCACGGAAGGCTATTCCGGCTCTCTACCGGCATGTGGAAGGCAATGTCTTGGCCTCGCTGGACAGGGCGGTCAGCGGTAAGGTGCATATTACCGCTGACTCATGGTCCAGCAGGCATGGACAGGGACGTTACCTTTCTTTCACGGCCCATTGGGTCACTCTTTTGGCAGCTGGGAAGGATGCAGGACAAGGTGCAGTAGTGTTGGAGGTTGTTCCACCGCCACGCCTCCAAAATGCTACTACTGGTTTTGACACACCTCTCTCCTCCACCCCCTCCTCTTCTTCTTCCTCCATGGCCTCTTCCTGTGCTTTGTCCTCTGAACCAGCGGTGCTCCGTAGGCGTTCAAGGGGCTACGCAAGTACGCAGGCAAAAAGATGCCATGCCGTGCTTGCGCTGGTGTGTTTGGGGGACAGAAGCCACACTGGGGCAGAGGTCCTGTCTGCTCTGCAGGGCCAGGCCGAGAGGTGGTTGACGCCACGCCAGCTTAAGCCAGGAATGGTGGTTTGCGACAATGGCACCAACCTCCTCTCCGCCCTCCGACAGGGACAACTGACCCATGTGCCCTGTGTGGCTCACGTCCTTAACCTGGTGGTGCAGCGGTTCTTGGGCAGGTACCCGGGCTTACAGGATGTCCTGAGGCAGGCCAGGAAAGTCTGTGTGCATTTCCGCAGATCTTATAATGCCAGTGCTCGCCTGGCTGAGCTGCAAAAGGAGTTGAACCTGCCCAAGAACCGCCTTATATGTGACATGCCCACCAGGTGGAACTCAACGTTGGCCATGCTGCAGCGGCTGCACACGCAGCAGAGGGCCATCAATGAGTACCTGTGCGACTACGGCACCAGGACAGGGTCAGGGGAGCTTGGTTTTTTTTCTCCACGCCAGTGGGGCATGATCAGGGATGCATGCACTGTCCTGGCACCATTTGAGGAGGCCACGAGGATGGTGAGCAGTGACAGTGCATGCATCAGTGACACTGTACCTCTTGTCCACCTGTTGGAGCACACGCTGCGTGGAATAATGGACAGGGCACTTGAGGCAGAACAGAGGCAGGAAGAGGAGGACTTCCTTGCCTCTCAAGGCCCCCTTTACCCAGACAGTGTTCCTTCTGTCCCACCCATCGCACAGGAAGAGGAGGAGGAGGAGGAGGATTGTGTCAGCATGGAGGTGGAGGCTGGCACTCAGCATCATCAGCAGCAGTCTTTTAGGGATGATTTACAGTCCCAAGAAACCAGTGGACTTGTACGTGGCTGGGAGGAGGTGGCTGCGGATCATGTTGTCCTTAGTGACCCAGAGGACTCCGGACCGAATGCCTCAGCAAACCTACGCTGCATGGCCTCCCTGATCCTGCAAAGTCTGCGGAAGGATCCTCGTATTCTTCGGATCAAGGAGAGGGACCATTACTGGCTGGCCACTCTCCTTGATCCACGGTACAAGGGTAAGGTTGCGGACCTTATGTTACCGTCGCAGAGGGAGCAGAGGATGAGACAACTCCGGGAGGCCTTGCAGAAAGGTCTGTGCAACGCGTTCCCAGAGACTGGGAGGTTACAAACTCCTGGTCCTGGACAACAAGTTGCTGAGGCTTCGGCCAGTCAAAGAAGGAGCGGTGGGGAAGGTGGCCGTCTGACCGATGCGTTCAGACAATTCTTTAGTCCGCAGCCCCAAAGTATGATCGGTTCCAGCAACCATCGCCAGCGTCTGATAAACATGGTGCAGGAATATCTAGGGGCAAGGTCAGACTTGGACACCTTCCCCACCGAAAATCCTCTGGCTTACTGGGTCTTGAGGATGGATCACTGGCCAGAGCTTGCACAGTATGCAATTGAGCTACTGGCCTGTCCTGCATCCAGCGTTCTTTCGGAACGCACATTCAGTGCTGCTGGAGGATTTGTCACGGATCACAGGGTGCGCCTGTCCACCGACTCGGTTGATCGACTGACTTTCATCAAGATGAACCAGTCTTGGATCACCACCAGCTACCACACACCTGATGCTGATATAACAGACTAATTGATTTTAACATGTCACATCCCTTCAAGACTGATGCTGATGCTGAGTGCCTGTGCTGTTATGTTGACTGGCTATCCTCCTCCTCCGAGTCCTCAATGATACGATTGATGATGATAGCTTGTTTATGGGTGCCGCCACCAGTGGCTAAGGCCCAATTTTTCAGCCCCTGTTTTACAGGGGCGTGTCATTACAATTTTTGAAGCAATACTTTGCAACAGGGCTCATTGCTGTGCTCCAAGTACAGTATCTGTGAGGGGTTGGAGTGTTGTGCCACCAGTGCCTAAGGCCCAATTTTTCAGCCCCTGTTTAACAGGGGCGTGTCATTACAATTTTTGAAGCAATACTTTGCAACAGGGCTCATTGCTGTGCTCCAAGTACAGTATCTGTGAGGGGTTGTAGTGTTGTGCCACCAGTGCCTAAGGCCCAATTTTTCAGCCCCTGTTCAACAGGGGCATGTAATTACAATTCTTGATCTAATAATTCACAGCAGGGCCCATTGCTGCACCCACCAAGAGTAACTCTGAGGGCTTACAGTGTTGTGGCAACACCACCACCACCACCACCACCACGAAAGGCCCAATTTTTCAGCCCCTGTTCAAAAGGGGCATGTAATTACAATTCTTGATCTAATAATTCACAGCAGGGCCCATTCCTGCACCCACCAAGAGTAACTCTGAGGGCTTACAGTGTTGTGGCAACACCACCACCACCACCACGAAAGGCCCAATTTTTCAGCCCCTGTTCAACAGGGGCATGCAATTACAATTCTTGATCTAATAATTCACAGCAGGGCCCATTGCTGCACCCACCAAGAGTAACTGTCAGGGCTTACAGTGTTGTGGCACCAGCACCACCATCAAAGGCCCAATTTTTACTACCACTGTTCAACAATTATATGTAATTAAAATTCCTGATATAATAGTTGACAGCAGGGCGTTCCAGCACCAACCAAGAGTAACTGTGAGTGCTTACAGTGTTGTGCCAACACCAACAACTAAGGGGCCTATTTCTGCAGAGTATATACGGCAGGTCCCTACTTTCAAACATCCAACTTACAAACGACTCCTACTTGCAAACGCAAGAAGACAACAGGAAGTGAGAGGAAATCTACCCCTTGGAAGGAAAATTCTCTCCTGTAAGAATAAATATGGGAGAAAGGTGTCTCCTCTGTACTGATGCTTTATCACCAATCCTTGTTTCAAGAAAAACACCACATTTCAAAAACAGTTGTCATTGGGACGGAAAGTGAGGTGAAATGTTCTGAACAGGGGCACAGACAGCAAAACAAATGTTACAGGGGTGATAACCCTTACCTATGTTTTCCAAAAAGTTTAAAAATAGATTTTTGGGCTGGAGCTACACTTAAACAATGTACCTGTTCAAAATTACAAACAGATTCTACATAAGAACAAACCTACAGTCCCTGTCTTGTATGCACCGCCTGTATACGGCTGTTCAGAGTATATAGGGCCTTTTTTATTTTATGTGTGGGGTTCCCCTTAATATCCATACAAGACCCAAAGGGGCTGGTAATGGGCTGGGGTAGGGGGGGGGTCATGGGGTAGCTATGCCATTTTTCTTAAAGATTTTCATCCATATTACCGGGACCAGACATTACATTAAAGCCGCAAGCAGTTTTAAATGGCTTTTTTTTCCTTTAGAAGTGTCATTTTGTGCAGGGACAGTTCTAAACACGGGAAACACGTGGCACTTCACAGGCATACTTTAGACACCCCCCAGGTACGATATTTAAAGGAATATTTGACTTTTTTTTCACTTTATGCATCATTAAAATGACTGCTCCCGAAAAACGACCGTTTTTGAAACTTCTTTTTGCATTGATACATGTCCCCTGGTGCAGAACCCGGGTTCCCAAACCCTTTTTAGGACAATAACATGCATAATAGTGGTTATAATTAGCACTTTAGAATTCGAACGTTCGCATCCATTGTATTTAATAGGGTTCTAATGTTCGTACGAACTTTCGGTCCGTTCGCGGGTTCTGGTGCGAACCGAACCCGGGGGTGTTCGGCTCATCACTATGTGTCAGTGAAAAATATATGAAATCTTCTCCTCTATTTAAAGATGATAAGAGTTCTACAGAGTGCAGGTATCCGATAAAAATCATAGGCAAAATGCTCCAACACTTAGTAAAGATCCCGCCACCAAGGTGAAGAATGAAGGCTTACCAGACAGCCTGCGACCGCCCTTCTCAGGGGGGTCAAAACAGGCTCAGTAGAGTGATGTTTTACTCCATGGAAGGCAGGATGATTCTGCAAGAACGCTTCATCCACAATGGGAGAGTCTCCAGAGACGTTGATTGAACACCTGGCCAGAACTGGGAGTAGACACACTCTTTGCAGATCAGAGTGGATGTTCCTCAGTAAGTAGGATAAAATCCAAAAGAGAAAGAAAAACTTTCCATAGTGTAGCGTTCATCCATAAAAAAGGGGTTTATTTTCACAAAGTATGCGATACAGAACTTCAAAGTAACAAGTCCTGAGATATTAAAATGCTGGTTAAAAAACTCCTTGCATGCACGTGACACGTGCATGCATTGCGCACGCGCGAACGGTCGTTTGATTGACAGAATACGGTGCTTTTTATTCCTTGCAAGGAGTTTTTTAACCAGCATTTTAATATCTCAGGACTTGTTACTTTGAAGTTCTGTATCGCATACTTTGTGAAAATAAACCCCTTTTTTATGGATGAACGCTACACTATGGAAAGTTTTTCTTTCTCTTTTGGATTTTATCCTACTTACTGAGGAACATCCACTCTGATCTGCAAAGAGTGTGTCTACTCCCAGTTCTGGCCAGGTGTTCAATCAACGTCTCTGGAGACTCTCCCATTGTGGATGAAGCGTTCCTGCAGAATCATCCTGCCTTCCATGGAGTAAAACATCACTCTACTGAGCCTGTTTTGACCCCCCTGAGAAGGGCGGTCGCAGGCTGTCTGGTAAGCCTTCATTCTTCACCTTGGTGGCGGGATCTTTACTAAGTGTTGGAGCATTTTGCCTATGATTTTTATCGGATACCTGCACTCTGTAGAACTCTTATCATCTTTAAATAGAGGAGAAGATTTCATATATTTTTCACTGACACACATGAACTTTAAATTGTTTATTTGTAGTATTCACTCATGTTTTTGATACTTTTTCTTATATTATATATTTTTTTCACTGTATAGCCATACACAGTTTTGCTCATCCAGAGCTACACCTTTTTGTATATTTATAACAAATAAAATACATGTGTTACAAACTCGATAAGGACACCAACATGTACATTTTGCCCCCCCACACACACACACTTGCCTCTTTTCAGGGCAAGCGGACAAATGTTCCCTCTGAGCTTTATATAACATATGTTTGTGTGCTAATGAGGCAATTGAAAACACATGCACAGTTCATGAAACACCCAAAATGCAAGTTCACTCAATGTAGAGACTGAAATTCAAAGTGGGCACACCTGTTAAGGATGTCCTTCAATTACTAACCCATAAAAACACTCTCTGAGTGAGCATGCCCAGAAATATCCAGGTGCTGTTCACACACAAAAAGCACGCCCAAAAAAAAACTAACTGGCTGGGCATGTGCAGAACAACACCAATGCAGCTAGCAAAAAATAACGCCCCCCCCCGTCCAAAATTAAGCACATCATCCAGCATGCTACAAAATTAGAGATGGGACAATCACCCCCCCCCCCCACCAACAAATACTATTGCAGTCTATGGGAACTGACTTGTTAATTTTGCTAGTCCCCACTTGGCCGGCTTATCTTCTAGCTATTGGCCTTAAAATGGGGGCCCAGGTCCCACCCTAAGGGACATATATCAATGTCACCAATTTGGAAAACAACAAAAACAAAACAAGGAGAAGTGCCTTTAAATATGCCAAATTGCTTAAGGGCCATTTCACACCACATGCAGTGCATTGCGTTTTTTAAGCATCCAAAATGCATGGAAAGTTGGTTATATGGTTCTAAATGGCAGTGTTTGTTCCAGTGCGTTCCAGTTCCACCAAAAAATTAGATCATGCTGCATTTTACCTGCACTGGACTGTACTGGAACGCAGCAAAACGCATCATAAACGCACTGGAACGCACAGGAACACACCTAAATGCACCAAAAACGCACTGGAACACACTTGTCCTTATCTATGGTTAATAAAAAAGAGGGGTGAAAAAAAAGCACTGGACAGCATCAAAAACGTACCAAAAATGCACTGGAACACATGAAAAACGTGCATGCAGAAAAGCACCTGGAACGCATCCAGATTGCGTTTCTATGGTGTGAACTGGCCCTAGTTCACACTATAGAAACGCAGTCTGGGTGCGTTCCAGGTGCTTTTCTGCATGCGCGTTTTTGACACATTCCAGTGCATTTTTGATGCGTTTTTGATGCAGTCCAGTGTTTTTTTCCCCTCTTTTTACTTAGGACAAGTGTGTTGCAGTGCGTCTTTGGTGCATTTAGGTGCGTTCCGGTGCATTCCAGTGCATTTTTGGTACGTTCCGTTGCGTTTTTGATGTGTTTTACTGGGGTCCAGTACAGTTTTGTACCTAAAAAATGCAGCATGACCAATTTTTTTTTTTTCTGAAACGCACTGGAACGGACTGCAGTGGTGTGAACTATGCCATTGGCATTAATGTGATCAACTTTCTTTGTGTTTTTCATGCATCAAAAAAATGCACTGCACTGCATCCGGTGTGAACTGGCCCTAAATATCATACCCGGGGGGGTGTCTATAGTATGCCTGTAAAGTAGCACATGTTTTCCATGTTTATAACAGTTGGAGAGCAAAATGACATTTCTAAAGTAAAATAATAGTCATTTAAAAGTCCTTGCGGCTGTAATGA
Organism: Rana muscosa; assembly: GCA_029206835.1. Lineage (NCBI taxonomy): Eukaryota > Metazoa > Chordata > Amphibia > Anura > Ranidae > Rana > Rana muscosa. Next base: position 31,717,508 of record CM055124.1, read on the forward strand.
AATGCTGGTTCCCGTCAATACAGATAAAAGTCATTGAAAGTCTTTGATTACACAAAAAACAAAAGCGTGGGGGTCCCCCAAATTCCATTACCAGGCCCTTCAGGTCTGGAATAGATATTAAGGGGAACCCTGCTGCATTTTTTTTTTTTAAATGACGTGGGGTTCCCCCCAAATATCCATACCAGGCCCTTCAGATCTGGCATGGATTTTAAGGGGAACTCCAGCCCAAATTTAAAAACAAAAAATGGCGTGGAGTACCCCCAAAAATCCACACCAGACCCTTATCCGAGCACATAACCTGGCCGGCCGCAGGGGAAAAGGGGGGGACGAGAGAGCCATACCAGGCCACATGCCCTCAACATGGGGAGGATGTCCCCATGTTGATGGGGACAAGGGCCTCATCCCCACAACCCTTGCCCGGTGGTTGTCAGGGTCTGTGGCCGGGGGGCTTATCGGAATCTGGAAGACACCTTTAACAAAGGGGACCCCCAGATCCCGGCCCCCCTCCCCCTATGTGAAATGGTAATGGGGTACATTGTACCCCTACCATTTCACAAAGAAAGTGTAAAAAATTTAAAAAATGACAAGAGCCGGTTTTTGACAATTCCTTTATTAATGTCTTTTCTTTCATCTTCTTCTTCCATCTTCTTCTTCCATCTTCTTCTTCCATCTTCTTCTTCCATCTTCTTCTTCCACCTTCTTCTTTTTCCTTCTTCTTTTTCCTCCTTCTTTTTCCTCCTTCTTTTTCCTCCTTCTTTTTCCTCCTTCTTTTTCCTCCTCCTTCTTCTTCCATCTTCTTCTTTTCTCCATTCGGGTTTCTTCCTCCATCTTCATCTTCCTCTTCATCTTTATTTTCATCTTCCTTCTTCCTTCGGTCTTCTCGTCCACATCTTGCTCCGGCGTCTTCCCTTCTTCTTTCTTCGGCCGCTCCGTTTGAATTGGAGGTTCCCGCTGTGCGACGCTTCAGTTCTTCAGTTCCCCTCTGGGTCTGCTTACACCCGGTGACCCCGCCCCCCTCTGACGCACATGGATTTCACGGGGACTTTCCCAGTGGTGTCAGAGGGGGGTCAGAGCCACCGGGTGGCAGCGGACCAAGTGGGGAACTCAAGCGTCGCACAGCGGGAACCTCCAATTCAAACGGAGCAGCCGAAGAAGAAAGAAGAAGCCGGAGCAAGATGAGGACGAGAAGACCGAAGGAAGAAGGAAGATGAAGATGAAGATGAAGATAAAGATGAAGAGGAAGATGGAGGAAGAAACCCGAATGGAGAAAAGAAGAAGATGGAAGAAGAAGATTGAAGAAGAAGATGGAAGAAAATAAAAGACATTAATAAAGGAATTTTCAAAAACCGGCTCTTGTCATTTTTTACATTTTTGACACTTTCTTTGTGAAATGGTAGGGGTACAATGTACCCCTTACCATTTCACATAGGGGGGGGTCGGGATCTGGGGGTCCCCTTTGTTAAAGGGGTCTTCCAGATTCCGATAAGCCCCCTGCCCGCAGACCCCCACAACCACCGGGCAAGGGTTGTGGGGATGAGGCCCTTGTCCCCATCAACATGGGGACATCCTCCCCATGTTGAGGGCATGTGGCCTGGTACGGTTCAGGAGGGAGGGGGGGCGCTCTCGTCCCCCCCTCTTCCCCTGCGGCCGGCCAGGTTATGTGCTCGGATAAGGGTCTGGTGTGGATTTTTGGGGGGACTCCACGCCATTTTTTTTTTTACATTTGGGGTGGAGTTCCCCTTAAAATCCATGCCAGATCTGAAGGGTCTCGTATGGATATTTGGGGGGAACCCCACGTCATTTTTAAAAAAAAAATTGCAGCGGGGTTCCCCTTAATATCCATTCCAGACCTCAAGGGCCTGGTAGTTGAATTTGGGGGGACCCCCACGCTTTTTTTTTGTGTTATCAATGACTTTCAATTACTTTTCTCTATATTGCCGGGAGCCGACAATTCATTACAGCCGCGGCTGCTTTTAAATGCCTTTTTTTTCCTTTAGAAATGTCATTTTGCTGGCGCAATGGAAAGTTCAGAGCTGCGCCTGTTCAACTTATGCAAATTAGTTTACGTGACTTGACATTTACTAAGATTTTGCCGGCGCAGTGTCTTGGCGCATTTGAACCATTGAAATTCCCACGCTGAGCTCAAAAAAACCTCCCGCAGCTCTAATCGTACTTGCCGGCGCAGCGGGCTGGTTTTGAAAAAGTTACTTTCTCGCTCTATTTTGGGCATGTTTGTTATTTGGGCAGGTGTCACTACACTTCCTCACATCACCCCATGTCACCCCCATTATATTCTCACTTCCAGCTTCTTTATATTTAGTGTTTAACATGCTGTACGCCAGGTCCATAGTGGTGCACTGAGCGCCTCCTCCCGTCCGCCGACAACACTATAGTAAATGGGAAATAGGGCTGCGCTACAGGCGCTAATGTTTTGTAAATACCAAAACAGCCATTGCGCACGCAGATGCGCCAATACTCATGGCGCAAACGTTTCATAAATTAGCCCCAAAGTGACACTTTTTGGGCACCAGTGACACCAATACAGTGATCAGTGCATAATAAAAAATGCACTGATCACTGTATAAATGACACTGGCAGGAAAGGGGTTAACACAAGGGGACAATCAAGGGGTTAAGTGTGTGCCTGGGAGGTGCTTTCTAACTGTGTGGGGGACTGTTACACTGGAGGAAAAGAGAGATCGTGTTTCAGCTTAGCTCTGACAGATCAGCGGCTTGCCTTGTTTACATAGGCATACCGCTGATCCGTTTCTTCGCAGAACGATCAGTGGGTTGCAGCGACTGTCTGTGTCCAATCACAGCGGGAGCGGTGCTCCGGCGGCGAGCGAGCACGCCCCTACACCGCTTGCATGAAATGACGTACAGGTACGTGATTTTGTGCAGCCGGCCCCCTTGTCCCGGTATATGTATGTGGGTCGGTCCGGAAGTGGTTAATGTACATACAATATGATTTTTGCCATAACTTTTTATATGCAGTGTAGTATTTTGTTGCGTTTTTAAATATATTATTTCAATATTTTTGGCACTTTCAAGACTGTTTTTTACAGAGAGACCACATCTGGCATCACTTATTATCATATATAATTACAGAATAAATCTGTGCACTGAGCAATTTTAATTAAATCACCATTTCTTTTAGAAAAAAATTATATACTGTATTTATTGGCGTATAACACTCACTTTTTTACTCTGAAAATAGAGGGTAAACTGTGCCTATGTGTTATACGCAGGGGGCTGTGGAAAGTTTTTTTCCTGAAACTTCCCTCTTAAAGTTAGGGTGCGTGTTATACGCCGATAAATACGGTAATTGAAATTACAAGATACCCCAATAATCATGCAAAATATTTCCCTGAACTTTGCTGTTAAAATGCTTATTAGTGAAATGATGTCCACCTGTGTGCAATCAATGTCACATGATCTATCATTACATACTGTATACACACCTTTTTGAAAGGCCCCAGAGGCTGCAACACCTAAGCAAGAGGCACCACTAACCAAACACTGCCATGAAGACCAAGGAACTCTCCAAACAAGTAAGGGACAATGTTGTTGAGAAGTACAAGTCAGGGTTGGATTATAAAAATATATCCAAATCTTTGATGATCCCTAGAAGCACCATCAAATCTATCAGAACATGGCACAACAGCAAACCTGCCAAGAGACGGCCGCACACCAAAACTCTCGGACCGGGCAAGGAGGGCATTAATCAGAGAGGCAGCACAGAGACCTAAGGTAACCCTGGAGGAGCTGCAGAGTTCCACAGCAGAGACTAGAGTATCTGTACATAGGACAACAAAAAGCCGTACGCTCCATAGAGTTGGGCTATGGCAGAGTGGCCAGAAGAAAGCCATTGCTTTCAGAAAAAAAAAATGGCACGTTTTGAGTTTGCGAAAAGGCATATGGGAGACTCCCAAAATGTATGGAGGAAGGTACTCTGGTCTGATGAGACTAAAATTGGTTTGGAAACGGTTGCCGTTTCAAACACGAGTGCTCCGGCTATGGGGGCAGTCACACACAGTCTTGGTGTTTTAAACAGGGGAAAGGGCGTCCCGGAGATTCTTCGGGAAAAAGGGATGACGCCGGTGAGAGTGGGAAGGATGCTTCCTTTTCTAAATAGGTATCCGGACCGGGCGGCTGCCCTGCTCTTGAAATTGTTTTTTTTGGTGGAGTAGTTGGCGGACTTGGTGGTTTCACTATTGGGGTTGGTGCCAAAGAAGAAGCCCAGTAAATTTAGTTTAATTCAACACCTGTCCTTCCCAAAAGGGGGCTCGGCCAACGACGCCATCGACCCGGATTCATGCTCGACATCATATACCTCCTTTGATGCCGCGGTTTGTTGGGTCCAGCGTTATAGGCAGGGTGCGCTTATGGCAAAAACAGATGTGGAAGCAGCCTTCCGGCTGCTGCTGGTTCATCCGGACAGTTTTTATCTTTTGGGGTGTCAGTGGCAGGACGCTTTTTATGTTGACCGGTGTTTGCCCATGGGCTGTTCGATCTCATGCTCCCTGTTTGAGACCTTCAGTTCTTTTGTGGAGTGGGTGGTGTTAAACATGTCGGGCATCAATTCCATCATCCATTACTTTGACGATTTTTTTATGCATGGGCCCTCCTTCCAGGTTGTGTGGGATTTTGCAGGCTACTCTGAAGCATGTCTCGGAACGCTTTGGAATACCGCTGGCGTCTGACAATACCGTTGGCCCAGTGGTCGAAATTCACTTCCTGGGTATAGTCATAGATTCCCGGGCTATGGATTGTCGCCTCCCGGAGGATAGGTTGCAGACTCTCCAGGCGAAGATCCGCTTGGTGGTAGGTACACGCAAAATCCAACTGCGGCAGCTTCAGTCCCTGTTAGGTGCAGGATCATGCCCATGGGGCGGGTGTTTTGTCTCCGCTTGTCGGCGGCGACGGCAGGCGTCTCTTCTCCTACACATTTCATCACGCTGAGGACCTGCGTGTTTGGCATGTCTTCCTGGACTCTTATAATGGCCGGTCTTTATGGATGGAGGGTTTTGGGGCCTATTTTGGGGGACGGGGGTGTGCTGAGCGCTAGCCGGAAGACTGGCGCGGGGCGGGGTTTCTCAAGAATCTGGTTTTGTTGGAACTGTTTCCGGTTATTGTGGCATTGGAGATTTGGGGGGCGTCCTTCTGTAATAGGAAGATCCGTCTCCACTGTGACAATTTGGGGGTAGTTCAGGTCAAAATCAAGTGACGGCTTCATCAGCGCCGATGGTACGCTTGTTGCGACACCTGGTGTTGCCTTGTTTGCAATTAAATACTTTTCTGTATGCAGTGCACATTCCGAGAACGTCTAACGCAGTGGCTGATGCTTTGTCTCGGTTTCAGTGGGACAGATTCTGGGAGTTGGCACCAGGAGCGGAGCAGCACGGGTTTCCCTGTCCCCAGCAACTGTGGAAAATTGCATTGCATTGGGTTTGATCCGGAATTCCGTGAGCGCTGGTACATGGTCAGCTTATGCAAAGGTTTGGCAGGAGTGGAGTGTATTGATGAGACGGGTGAGACAAGTTTTGGGGGAGGGGGTGGTCACGGTTTTGCTGTATTTTATTGGTTTGAATTACGAGAAAGGGGTGTCCGTCTCGGCAATGGACCGGAAGATGGCGGGCTTAGCCTTTTGGTTTAAGTTTACGGGGGGTGGTGATGTTACTAAAGCCTTTATGGTTCGGCAGGCTTCAAAGGGGTACAGGAGAGGTAACAAGCGATGGGATAGCAGGCGCCAGGTCACTTTCTCCATGTTGCAACAGTTGCTTTTACAGGTAAGTAGGGTATGTGACTCTAGCTATGAGGCCTGTTTGTTCAGGGTGGTGTTTACACTGGCTTTCTATGGGGCTTTTAGGGTGGGCGAATTGGTTAGCCCTTCTAGGACTGCTCAAGGGGGTATCCTGGCGAATGATGTGCACTGTGGAAGTACTTTGATGGCTCTATTTCTTCGCCGGTCGAAAACGGACCGGTTGGGGAGGGGTAAGTATGTACATGTGTATGGGGCCCCGGGGGAGTTTGTTTGTCCAGTAGCAGCGGTGCGGGAGTTCTTGGGTGTCCGCCCGCTGAGCGGGGGATCCTTTTTAGTTCACCGGGATGGTTTGTCTTTATCTGTGTTCCAGTTTAGTTCAGTGTTTCACCGGTGCTTGGTGTCTGTGGGTTACGACCCCTTCGGCATATTCATCTCATTCCTTCCACATTGGGGCTGCCACTGAGGCAGCCAGATGGAGTTTGGACAACTCAGTCATAGAGCGTTGGGAATCTGACCGGTTCAAACTATATGTACGCCCTGATTTGTTTTAGGATATTCTAGGTAGTCAATTTACTGTGTTATGTGCTTATGTTGGAAGTTGGTGGTGGTATTTCTATGTGCTGCATTTTTCTTTCAGATGATGCTGCTGGTCTCTAGTGGATCATGGGACACTCTTATGTCTTTTGGGTGGCAAAAAGGGTGGATGTCCGACTGAACAGACGCCAGTTGGGAGTCCCTAGGGACGTGGCCATGGTTCGTTGGATTGCGGTTCCGGGCATGCTGTGGAGCAGGGTGTTGCCCAAGGTTCATAAGTATGCCCGCCTGGATCGGGCCCCGAATGTCTTAGTTTTGCATGTCGGGGGCAATGATTGGGGGTTAGGTCCATGCGGCACTTGATTAGGGATATTAAATTTGATGTCCTTCGTATCCGCACGGTTTTTCCTCACACCCTTGTCGCGTGGTCTGATAGTCTGACGCACGTCTTGGCGTTGGGCCAGGTCGGTGGTAAGGGTCAACAAGGCCCACGGTAAGGTTAACAAGGAGGTGGGCAGATTCATTACTCGTAATGGTGGTTTAGTGGTTAGGCATCAGGACTTGGAGGTGGATACTAGCCGGTATCTTAAGGGGGGGGGTGGCGTTCACCTTAACGCCATGGGCATAGATTTTTGGTGCTTGGGTCTGCAACACGACATCCAAAGAGCCCTGTATTTTTTTGCGGCATCCACAGGTGTAAGGTTTCACACCTGTGGGCGGTGGTGGTTGGGGATCTTAGAAGGCCCTATGAAATTAAGAACAATATAGCATAAGTGGGGAACCATCATGGTATGGGATCCTCGGTTAGATGCCAGTTAACCAAGGTTTAACTGGCATTTGGAGATGGGTATCAGCGTTGGAAGGTGCAGAGAGTATTGTCCTTGAGTCAGCTTGCTGCGACTGGGGACCTTGTGTGGCCACACTGATACGAACAAAATTTGGGCAGTGCCTTCAATTTACTCCAAAATGGGTGTTGTCTGGTTATTTGTTATGGGATGTAGAGTGTATGGCATTATAAGCAATAGGCAGTTTGCATCTGTCTTACCATAGTCAAGGGAAGCCAGGAGCAAGACGCAGGCTAGGCGCAGGGCTGGCATGACAGGATAGCAGGGCAAGCAGCAGTTATAGGGGTTAATTTTGGGAGTGTAGCTGGTCAAGGGAGTGGGGGGTGGCCTAAGTAAGTTAATGCTTGGGGTAGGAGGGGTCTGTGTCCGGTGGTCAGTCGCAGGTCACCGGACGAAGAAGGAGCTCCCACCCTCCTGCCCTAATTTAGTTTGGAGTATATATATGTCGGTTCTTGGGGAAAGGGTGTAGCGGTTGGGGATCTTTGGAGGCACTCGTAATTAAGAACAATATGGCATAAGTGGGGAACCATCATGGTATGGGATCCTCGGGTAGATGCCAGGTTTAACTGGCGTTTGGAGATGGGTATCAGCGTTGGAAGGTGCAGAGTGGTATTGTTCTCTAGTCGGCGTGCTGCGACTGGGTACCTTGTGTGGCCGCGCTGATACAAAGGAAATTTGGGCAGTGCCTTCAATGATCCACAACATGGTTACGATGTATCTGGGAGAGTATTGTTTGTAAATAAATGTTATGGTTAAATGTTAATAAAATGGCCGGTGCGGCCAGTTTACTCCAAAATGGGTGTCGTCTGGTTATTTATTATGGGATGTAGAGTGTAGGGATGAGCCGAACACCCCCGGGTTCGGTTCGCACCAGAACCTTCGAACGGACCGAAAGTTCGCGCGAATTTTCGAACCCTATTCGTTATAATGGACGCGAACGTTCGAAATCAAAATTGCTAATTACAACGGCCAATATGCATGTTAATGTTATAAAACAGGTTTGGGGACCCGGGTCCTGCCCCAGGGGACATATATCAATGCAAAAAGAAATTTTAAAAACTAAAGTTTTTTCGGGAGCAGTCATTTTAATGATGCATAAAGTGAAAAAAAAAAAGTGAAATTTTCCTTTAAATATGGTACCTGGGGGGTGTCTAAAGTATGCCTGTGAAGTGGCATGTGTTTTCCGTGTTTAGAACTGTCCTTGCACAAAATGACATTTGTAAAGGAAAAAAAGAAGCCATTTAAAACCACTTGCGGCTTTAATGTCATGTCTTGTCCTGGCCGCCATATGGCTGAAAATCCTTGAGAAAAATGGCATGGCTACCCCATCACCCCCCCCCCCCACCCCAGCCCCTTTGGGTCTTGTATGGATACTAAGGGGGACCCCGCACCCAAAATAAAACCCTATACCTACAACCCTATATACTCTGAACAGCAGTATATAGGTGGTGCAAACAAGACATGGACTGTAGGTTTGTTCTTAAGTAGAATCTGAACAGGTACATTATGAAGTGTAGCTACATCCCAAAAAAATCAATTTTTAAGCTTTTTGGAGAACATAGGGAGGGGTTATCACCCCTGTAACATTTGCTGTCTTTGCACATCTGTTCAGAACATGTCACCTCACTTTCCGTCCCAATGACAAATGTTTTTGGAAAAGTGGGGTTTTAATTGAAACAAGGATTGGTGATAAAGCATCAGTAGAGAGGAGATACCTTTTTCCCAAATTAAATCTAACAGGATAGAATTTTCCTTCCTAGGGGTAGATTTCCTCTCACTTCCTGTTTTCTCTTGCCGTTTGCAAGTAGGAGTCGTTTGTAAGTTGGATGTTTGAAAGTAGGGGCCTGCCGTATATACTCTGCAGAAATTTGCCCTATTAGATGTTGGTGTAGCCACAAGACTGGTGGGCACAGGAATGGGCCCTGCTGTGAGTTAATAGATCAAGATTTGTACTTGCATGCACCTGTTGAACCGGGCAGAAAAATTGGGCCTTTGGTGGTGGTGGTGGTGGTGGTGGACGGTGTTGCCACAAGACTGTAAGCCCTCACAGTTACTCTTGGTGGGTGCAGGAATGGGCCCTGCTGTGAGTTATTAGATCAAGATTTGTAATTGCATGCACCTGTTGAACAGGGCAGAAAAATTGGGCCTTTGGTGGTGGTGGTGGTGGTGGACGGTGTTGCCACAAGACTGTAGGCCCTCATAGTTACTCTTGGTGGGCGCAGGAATGGGCCCTGCTGTGAACTATTAGATCAAGATTTGTAATTACACGCCCCTGTTAAACAGGGGCTGAAAAATTGTGCCTTAGGCATTGGTGCTGGTGCCACAACACTGCAACCCCTCACAGATACTGTACTTGGAGCACAGAAGTCACACCTGTTGCGAAGCATCTTTTTAAAAAATTGTAATTACACGCCCCTGTTATACAGGGGCTGAAAAATTGTGCCTTAGGCACTGGTGCTGGTGCCACAACACTGCAACCCCTCACAGATACTGTACTCTGAGCACAGCAATGAGACCTGTTGCAAAGCATTGCCTAAAAATTGTAATTACACGCCCCAACAGGGGCTGAAAAATTGTGCCTTAGGCACTGGTGCTGGTGCCACAACACTGCAACCCCTCACAGATACTGTACTCTGAGCACAGCAGTCACACCTGTTGCGAAGCATCTTTTTAAAAAAAATTAATTACACGCCCCTGTTATACAGGGGCTGAAAAATTGTGCCTTAGGCACTGGTGCTGGTGCCACAACACTGCAACCCCTCACAGATACTGTACTCTGAGCACAGCAATGAGACCTGTTGCAAAGCATTGCCTAAAAATTTTAATTACACGCCCCAACAGGGGCTGAAAAATTGTGCCTTAGGCACTGGTGCTGGTGCCACAACACTGCAACCCCTCACAGATACTGTACTCTGAGCACAGCAGTCACACCTGTTGCGAAGCATCTTTTTAAAAAATTGTAATTACACGCCCCTGTTATACAGGGGCTGAAAAATTGTGCCTTAGGCACTGGTGTGGTGGCATGGATCATTGAGGAGGAGGAAGAGGATAGTCAGTGAACATAACAGGACAGTCACTCAGCATCAGCATAGGCAGTCTTGAAGGGATGTGACATTATAAATTATTCCGTTATATCCGCTTCAGGTGTCTGGTAGCTGGTGGTGATCCAAGACTGATTCATTTTTATGAAGGTCAGTCGATCAACCGAGTCGGTGGACAGGCGCACCCTATGATCGGTGACAAATCCTCCAGCAGCACTGAATGTGCGTTCGGAAAGAACGCTGGATGCAGGACAGGCCAGTAGCTCAATTGCATACTGTGCAAGCTCTGGCCAGTGATCCATCCTCAGGACCCAGTAAGCCAGAGGATTTTCGGTGGGAAAGGTGTCCAAGTCTGACCTTGCCCCTAGGTATTCCTGCACCATGTATATCAGACGCTGGCGATGGTTGCTGGAACCGATCATACCTTGGGGCTGCGGACTAAAAAATTGTCTGAACGCATCGGTCAGACGTCCACCTTCCCCACCGCTCCTTCTGCTACTGACCGAAGCCTCAGCAACTTGTCATCCAGGACCAGGAGTTTGTAACCTCCCAGTTTCTGGGAACGCGTTGCACAGACCTTTCTGCAAGGCCTCCCTGAGATGTCTCATCCTCTGCTCCCTCTGCGACGGCAAGATAAGGTCCGCAACCTTACCCTTGTACCGTGGATCAAGGAGAGTGGCCAGCCAGTAATGGTCACTCTCCTTGATCCGAAGAACACGAGGATCCTTCCGCAGGCTTTGCAGGATCAGGGAGGCCATGCAGCGTAGGTTAGCTGAGGCATTCGGTCCGGAGTCTTCTGGGTCACTGAGGATGACATGATCGCCAGCCACCTCCTCCCAGCCACGTACAAGTCCACTGGTTTGTTGGGACTGTACATCATCCCTAAAAGACTGCTGCTGCTGATGCTGAGTGCCAGGCTCCACCTCCATGCTCACACAATCCTCCTCCTCCTCCTCCTCCTCCTCCTCCTCTTCCTGTGTGATGGGTGGGACAGAAGGAACATTGTCTGGATAAAGGGGGCCTTGAGAGACAAGGAAGTCCTCCTCTTCCTGCCTCTGTTCTGCCTCAAGTGCCCTGTCCATTATCCCACGCAGCGTATGCTCCAACAGGTGGACAAGAGGTACAGTGTCACTGATGCATGCACTGTCACTGCTCACCATCCTCGTGGCCTCCTCAAATGGTGAGAGGACAGTGCATGCATCCCTGATCATGCTCCACTGGCGTGGGGAAAAAAAGCCAAGCTCCCCTGACCCTGTCCTGGTGCCGTAGTCGCAAAGGTACTCATTGATGGCCCTCTGCTGCGTGTGCAGTCGCTGCAGCATGGCCAACGTTGAGTTCCACCTGGTGGGCATGTCACATATTAGGCGGTTCTTGGGCAGGTTCAGCTCCTTTTGCAGCTCAGTCAGCCGAGCACTGGCATTATAAGATCGGCGGAAATGCACACAGACTTTCCTGGCCTGCCTCAGGACATCCTGTAAGCCTGGGAACCTGCCCAAGAACCGCTGCACCACCAGGTTGAGGACGTGAGCCATACAGGGCACATGGGTGAGCTGCCCCTGTCGCAGGGCGGAGAGGAGGTTGGTGCCATTATCAGAAACGACCATTCCTGGCTTAAGCTGGCGTGGCGTCAACCACCTCTCGGCCTGCCCCTGCAGAGCTGCCAGAACCTCTGGCCCAGTGTGGCTCCTGTCCCCCAAACACACCAGCGCAAGCACGGCATGGCATCTTTTTGCCTGCGTACTCGCGTAGCCCCTTGTACGCCTACGGAGCACCGCTGGTTCCGAGGACAGAGCACTCGAAGAGGACATGGAGGAAGAAGAAGAGGAGGGGGTGGAGGAGAGAGGTGTGTCACAACCAGTAGTAGCATTTTGGAGGCGTGGTGGCGGAACAACCTCCAACACTACTGCACCTTGTCCTGCATCCCTCCCAGCTACCAATAGAGTGACCCAATGGGCCGTGAAAGAAAGATAACGTCCCTGTCCATGCCTGCTGGACCATGAGTCAGCGGTAATATGCACCTTACCGCTGACCGCCCTGTCCAGCGAGGCATGGACATTGCCTTCCACATGCCAGTAGAGAGACGGAATCGCCTTCCGTGAGAAAAAGTGGCGTTTGGGAACCTGCCACTGAGGAACCGCACATTGAACAAACTCACGGAAGGGGGCCGAGTCTATCAACTGAAAAGGCAGCAGTTGAAGTGCTAGCAATTTAGCCAAGCTAGCATTCAACCGCTGGGCATGTGGATGGCTGGGAGTATACTTCTTTCGACGGTCCAGCAGCTGGGGCAGGGAAATTTGCCTGCTACAATCGGACGTCGGTGTACTGCAAGTACTTGGTTGTGACACACCTAATTCTACACCTTCAGTCCTCTCAGAGCAGCTTTCAGAGAGGACTGAAGATATAGTGGGGATGGAGATCCCAGCTGATGAGGAGCAAGGAGAGGTCCGCTTTGTTCTTTGGTGTGGGTCTTTTATGTGTGCTTGCCAACGAGCTGCATGGCAGGTCGACATATGTCTGCTCATGCTTGTGGTGCCCAAGCGGCTGATGTTTTGGCCACGCGAGATACGCTTGAGACAAATATTGCAAATAGCAGTGGTGCGATCTGATGCACTCGTCTCAAAAAAGGCCCACACCAAAGAACTTTTGTGATAACGTGCAGAGGCAGCGCCCTGCACAGGCGGAGCTCTGCGGTGTGGTACAGTTGCTGTGCTGGCCTCTAGCTGGCCTCCAGGGGGCATCCTGCCTCGTTGGACATGTGACGCTGCATCCTCCTCCTCCTCCTCCTCTCTCCCTTCAGGCACCCACGTGGAGTCAGTGACCTCATCATCCCCTCCCTCTTCACCACTAGAGCAAACCTGGCAGTAAGCTGCAGCTGGTGGAACACTACTGCCAGATTGCTGTCCTTCAGCATCCCCTCTCTCTGCGCGCACACTTCCTCAAGCTGGGTATCATCATCCGAGCCTTCGAATCGTTGGGCATCCTCCTGGAGCATGTACCCAACACTGTGCTCAAACAGTTCGGGGGACTCCTCAGGAGGACATGGTGGGTCTAGGGAAGGGGTGGCTGATGATGCCATTGAGTACGCGTTGGCAGCTGCTCTGCCAGTACCCTGAGCCTGGGTGAGAGAGGATGAGGAGGATGAGGAGGGCTTGGTCATCCATTCTACCAAGCCTTCGGCATGATGCGGCTCCACATGTCCAGCTGCCGAAAACAAAGACAAGCGTGTCCCATGGCCACGTGCTGATGACGATGCACGACCACGTCCACGGCCAGCACTGTTGTCTCTAGAAACAGAGCCTGCCTGCCCTGTGTTCTTGCCTCGGCACGCTCTGCCTCTCCTTGGCGGTCTTCCAGCCATTGTAGTCGGTAGTGTATATAGTATAAAAAATAGAACTCCTATGTGTGCTCACAACACACTGTAGGTCCTATGGGTGCTGACACTAACACACTATAGGTACTATGTGTGCTGCTGACAAGAAAATATAGGAGCTCTGTTTGCTGCCACTAACACACTAGAAGTCCTATGGGTGCTGCTGAGAAGAAAATATAGGAGCTCTGTTTGCTGCCACTAACACACTAGAAGTCCTATGGGTGCTGCTGAGAAGAAAATATAGGAGCTCTGTTTTCTGCCACTAACACACTAGAAGTCCTATGGGTGCTGCTGAGAAGAAAATATAGGAGCTCTGTTTGCTGCCACTAACACACTAGAAGTCCTATGGGTGCTGCTGAGAAGAAAATATAGGAGCTCTGTTTGCTGCCACTAACACACTAGAAGTCCTATGGGTGCTGCTGAGAAGAAAATATAGGAGCTCTGTGTGATGCCACTAACACACTAGAAGTCCTATGGGTGCTGCTGAGAAGAAAATATAGGAGCTCTGTTAGCTGCCACTAACACACTAGAAGTCCTATGGGTGCTGCTGAGAAGAAAATATAGGAGCTCTGTTTGCTGCCACTAACACACTAGAAGTCCTATGGGTGCTGCTGAGAAGAAAATATAGGAGCTCTGTTTGCTGCCACTAACACACTAGAAGTCCTATGGGTGCTGCTGAGAAGAAAATATAGGAGCTCTGTTTGCTGCCTCTAACACACTAGAAGTCCTATGGGTGCTGCTGAGAAGAAAATATAGGAGCTCTGTTTGCTGCCACTAACACACTAGAATTCCTATGGGTGCTGCTGAGAAGAAAATATAGGAGCTCTGTGTGATGCCACTAACACACTAGAAGTCCTATGGGTGCTGCTGAGAAGAAAATATAGGAGCTCTGTTTGCTGCCACTAACACACTAGAAGTCCTATGGGTGCTGCTGAGAAGAAAATATAGGAGCTCTGTGTGATGCCACTAACACACTAGAAGTCCTATGGGTGCTGCTGAGAAGAAAATATAGGAGCTCTGTTTGCTGCCACTAACACACTAGAAGTCCTATGGGTGCTGCTGAGAAGAAAATATAGGAGCTCTGTTTGCTGCCACTAACACACTAGAAGTCCTATGGGTGCTGCTGAGAAGAAAATATAGGAGCTCTGTTTGCTGCCACTAACACACTAGAAGTCCTATGGGTGCTGCTGAGAAGAAAATATAGGAGCTCTGTTTGCTGCCACTAACACACTAGAAGTCCTATGGGTGCTGCTGAGAAGAAAATATAGGAGCTCTGTTTGCTGCCACTAACACACTAGAAGTCCTATGGGTGCTGCTGAGAAGAAAATATAGGAGCTCTGTGTGATGCCACTAACACACTAGAAGTCCTATGGGTGCTGCTGAGAAGAAAATATAGGAGCTCTGTTTGCTGCCACTAACACACTAGAAGTCCTATGGGTGCTGCTGAGAAGAAAATATAGGAGCTCTGTTTGCTGCCACTAACACACTAGAAGTCCTATGGGTGCTGCTGAGAAGAAAATATAGGAGCTCTGTGTGATGCCACTAACACACTAGAAGTCCTATGGGTGCTGCTGAGATGAAAATATAGGAACTCTGTGTGATGCCACTAACACATTAGAAGTCCTATGGGTGCTGCTGAGAAGAAAATATAGGAGCTCTGTTTGCTGCCACTAACACACTAGAAGTCCTATGGGTGCTGCTGAGAAGAAAATATAGGAGCTCTGTGTGATGCCACTAACACACTAGAAGTCCTATGGGTGCTGCTGAGAAGAAAATATAGGAGCTCTGTTTGCTGCCACTAACACACTAGAAGTCCTATGGGTGCTGCTGAGAAGAAAATATAGGAGCTCTGTTTGCTGCCACTAACACACTAGAAGTCCTATGGGTGCTGCTGAGAAGAAAATATAGGAGCTCTGTGTGATGCCACTAACACACTAGAAGTCCTATGGGTGCTGCTGAGAAGAAAATATAGGAGCTCTGTTTGCTGCCACTAACACACTAGAAGTCCTATGGGTGCTGCTGAGAAGAAAATATAGGAGCTCTGTTTGCTGCCACTAACACACTAGAAGTCCTATGGGTGCTGCTGAGAAGAAAATATAGGAGCTCTGTTTGCTGCCACTAACACACTAGAAGTCCTATGGGTGCTGCTGAGAAGAAAATATAGGAGCTCTGTTTGCTGCCACTAACACACTAGAAGTCCTATGGGTGCTGCTGAGAAGAAAATATAGGAGCTCTGTTTGCTGCCACTAACACACTAGAAGTCCTATGGGTGCTGC
This sequence comes from Rana muscosa, assembly GCA_029206835.1. Taxonomy (NCBI): domain Eukaryota; kingdom Metazoa; phylum Chordata; class Amphibia; order Anura; family Ranidae; genus Rana; species Rana muscosa. The sequence continues at coordinate 31,733,337 of CM055124.1, forward strand.
TGAGAAGAAAATATAGGAGCTCTGTGTGATGCCACTAACACACTAGAAGTCCTATGGGTGCTGCTGAGAAGAAAATATAGGAGCTCTGTTTGCTGCCACTAACACACTAGAAGTCCTATGGGTGCTGCTGAGAAGAAAATATAGGAGCTCTGTTTGCTGCCACTAACACACTAGAAGTCCTATGGGTGCTGCTGAGAAGAAAATATAGGAGCTCTGTTTGCTGCCACTAACACACTAGAAGTCCTATGGGTGCTGCTGAGAAGAAAATATAGGAGCTCTGTGTGATGCCACTAACACACTAGAAGTCCTATGGGTGCTGCTGAGAAGAAAATATAGGAGCTCTGTTTGCTGCCACTAACACACTAGAAGTCCTATGGGTGCTGCTGAGAAGAAAATATAGGAGCTCTGTGTGATGCCACTAACACACTAGAAGTCCTATGGGTGCTGCTGAGAAGAAAATATAGGAGCTCTGTTTGCTGCCACTAACACACTAGAAGTCCTATGGGTGCTGCTGAGAAGAAAATATAGGAGCTCTGTTTGCTGCCACTAACACACTAGAAGTCCTATGGGTGCTGCTGAGAAGAAAATATAGGAGCTCTGTTTGCTGCCACTAACACACTAGAAGTCCTATGGGTGCTGCTGAGAAGAAAATATAGGAGCTCTGTTTGCTGCCACTAACACACTAGAAGTCCTATGGGTGCTGCTGAGAAGAAAATATAGGAGCTCTGTTTGCTGCCACTAACACACTAGAAGTCCTATGGGTGCTGCTGAGAAGAAAATATAGGAGCTCTGTGTGATGCCACTAACACACTAGAAGTCCTATGGGTGCTGCTGAGAAGAAAATATAGGAGCTCTGTTTGCTGCCACTAACACACTAGAAGTCCTATGGGTGCTGCTGAGAAGAAAATATAGGAGCTCTGTTTGCTGCCACTAACACACTAGAAGTCCTATGGGTGCTGCTGAGAAGAAAATATAGGAGCTCTGTTTGCTGCCACTAACACACTAGAAGTCCTATGGGTGCTGCTGAGAAGAAAATATAGGAGCTCTGTTTGCTGCCACTAACACACTAGAAGTCCTATGGGTGCTGCTGAGAAGAAAATATAGGAGCTCTGTTTGCTGCCACTAACACACTAGAAGTCCTATGGGTGCTGCTGAGAAGAAAATATAGGAGCTCTGTGTGATGCCACTAACACACTAGAAGTCCTATGGGTGCTGCTGAGAAGAAAATATAGGAGCTCTGTTTGCTGCCACTAACACACTAGAAGTCCTATGGGTGCTGCTGAGAAGAAAATATAGGAGCTATGTGTGATGCCACTAACACACTAGAAGTCCTATGGGTGCTTCTGAGATGAAAATATAGGAGCTCTGTGTGATGCCACTAACACACTAGAAGTCCTATGGGTGCTGCTGAGATGAAAATATAGGAACTCTGTGTGATGCCACTAACACATTAGAAGTCCTATGGGTGCTGCTGAGAAGAAAATATAGGAGCTCTGTTTGCTGCCACTAACACACTAGAAGTCCTATGGGTGCTGCTGAGAAGAAAATATAGGAACTCTGTGTGATGCCACTAACACATTAGAAGTCCTATGGGTGCTGCTGAGAAGAAAATATAGGAGCTCTGTTTGCTGCCACTAACACACTAGAAGTCCTATGGGTGCTGCTGAGAAGAAAATATAGGAGCTCTGTGTGATGCCACTAACACACTAGAAGTCCTATGGGTGCTGCTGAGAAGAAAATATAGGAGCTCTGTTTGCTGCCACTAACACACTAGAAGTCCTATGGGTGCTGCTGAGAAGAAAATATAGGAGCTCTGTTTGCTGCCACTAACACACTAGAAGTCCTATGGGTGCTGCTGAGAAGAAAATATAGGAGCTCTGTTTGCTGCCACTAACACACTAGAAGTCCTATGGGTGCTGCTGAGAAGAAAATATAGGAGCTCTGTTTGCTGCCACTAACACACTAGAAGTCCTATGGGTGCTGCTGAGAAGAAAATATAGGAGCTCTGTTTGCTGCCACTAACACACTAGAAGTCCTATGGGTGCTGCTGAGAAGAAAATATAGGAGCTCTGTGTGATGCCACTAACACACTAGAAGTCCTATGGGTGCTGCTGAGAAGAAAATATAGGAGCTCTGTTTGCTGCCACTAACACACTAGAAGTCCTATGGGTGCTGTTGGGGTGCAATGCTGTGCTAACAGCACTGCGGTTGGTACTACTGCAATACTGTACTAACAGTAAGCACGCACCAGACTAATCCCCAGCAGCAGCTAATAACACACTAACTGTGCAATCAGCAGCAATGAACGATCAATGACTTAGGTAGTAATGGTTTAGCAAAGAAATAGCCAATGGTTTAGCAAAGAAGAGCAAATCTTTCAGTATCAAGCAAAGACAGAATCAGCAGACTAATCTCTCCTAAAGCCGGAACTCATGTGACCGGGGCCGATGGCGTGGCGGCCTTTTAAATGGTGGGGCGTGTACTAAAGCCCCTGAGCTGTAATTGGCTACAGCCGTCCTGCCTGTAGCCAATTATTGCTCTCCGAGTTTCGGGCGCTGTGATTGGCCAAGCATGCGGGGTCACAGTGCATGCTTGGCCAATCATCAGCCAGCAATGCACTGCGCCGGCCGCGCCGGCCGCAATGCATTGCGGGGCCGCTCGCATCACACGAATGTGATGCGAACGGCCCAAATAGTTCTGGGCTCGACGAGCGAGCGAACGCCCGATGCTCGATTCGAACATGGGTTCGAATCGAGCATCGGGCCCATCCCTAGTAGAGTGTATGGTATTATAAGCAATAGGCAGTTTGCATCTGTCTTACCATAGTTAAGAAACTCATTGACCTTTTATACACACACGCTAATTACAAGCAAACAGATCACAGGTGAGGATGGTTACTTTTAATAGCCATTCAAACCCCTTTATGTCAACTTGTGTGCATGTTATCAGGCCAAAATCACCAGGGTATGTAAACTTTTGATCAGGGTCATTTGGGTAGTTTCTGTTGCCATTATGATTTAAAAAAGAGTAAACATAGTTGATTGATAATAAATGGCTTCAGCCAAACACAAACCATGAGTGAAAGAAAAGTTTTTGTGTTATCATTTATAGTCTCTGAAAAATGGCCAAGAAATCATAAATTCTGCCAGGGTGTGTAAACTTATGAGGACAACTGTACATACAAGATTGACTTTCTGATGTGTTGCTGATGTGTTTTTTTAATACGAGATTATTTTTTCCATTACTTTTTTTATAAGCAGTGTAGTACTTTGTTGCATTTTAAAGATACTATTTATTTATACTTTTTGGCCCTTTCAAGACTGTTGTATACAGAGAGATCACATCTTACATCATACACTTATTATCAAATACAATTACAGAGTAAATCTGTGCACTGCCACTGAGAACGTTCGTGATAGGCGGAAAGTGTCTGATGAGAATCGCCTATCACGGAAGGGACCAGGAAGAGACCGCGGGATTTGAACGATGGACGCCGCAGCCGCAACTTTTTTTCAGGTACTATTTCCAATGTAAAATTTCGCTGACTCGAGTATAAGCCGAGGGGGGGGGGGGACTTTCAGCCCAAAAAAAAGGGCTGAAAATCTCGGCTTATACTCGAGTATATGCGGTATATATACGGTAAATAAAATTACAAGACACCCCAATAATCATGCAACAGATTTTCCTCCACTTTGCTGTCAAAAAGCAAGTGTAACAAAAATGCAGTGTGTCCCGGGACCCTTTTTAAGTTGTTTAGTAACTAATACCAACAATGTGTTAACTATTTATAACATGCCATAAAGCTAAAAATACAGACTCTCCTAAGACATATGACTTCGAAGTACAGGACTCCCATCTGAAATCCCTTTAGCAGGAGGCTCTGCTACATTATTCATTCCACTTAGTACAATAAAGAGCCACCAGCTCGGATTCGTCTTATCACTGTGATAACTTTGCATTCTTATCTGTCAAAGAACAGATTTAACAATTTCTTCACAATTCCATGAAATATTTATTCATGTGCAGCTTGAGTATTACTGATCACATGAGCAAAGTAGGGTTATCTTGTGGAACTGTTTCATGCATAAAAACAGATTACTTTATGATCAGGAGATGCCTAGCATGGCCCGCAGCAGAGGTTGCATGAAAGGGCTGTGCAGGACAGCTAGAGCTGCTTATGTTTTCCATGGTAACTGCATGTTCCTCTTTTCTTGAATCGTGCAAGGCTAATGGACAACATTCCGAACTCCAGCTATTAAAGGGAACCTACCTACTTCCCTTTCTTCTCTCCCTCATCTGGTTGTCTAATTTTTTTTACGCAGTTGATACTTTAACCTTGAGGCTGGATTCACACTTGTGCGGTGCGAATTCCAGCTATTTTTCTCTGTGAAGAGAAAACAGAGCTGTTCAGGGGATCGTCTGCGTTGTAGCTGCGGATTTGCTGACCTGGGAGAGGGGAGGAGGGGGGGGGGAGTGTAGTGGGCAGGGAGAGAATTCCTGTTCAGAACGGAACACATCTGCGAATCAGATGCGTTCCCATAGAAGATAATATGAAGACAATTTGCACCGCAATGCCTAGAAAACGTACACGTTTTTTGGGCTATGCGCAGTGCGAATGCATCGCACATATGGGAACCAGACTTATTAAAATAAATGTATTTTAAAATGTTATGCAAATTGGATGCGATGTAAGCCGCAACCAATTCGCATAGGTGTGAACCTGGCCTGAATCAATTCTGCCTGCTTTTATTCTGTTCCGTGGCATAGCTGTAGTCATAGCAGGCCACACGGCTGCTTATGGATTCCAGGTTTGGGATGACTTTCAAAACAAGTCTTCACTAGAAGAGTACAGCACATACTGTAAAAATGTGCTTTATCGTTCTCAGTTCAGGTCCATGGACAGCTCTCATCTATGCTCATTCATAGAACCTTTCCCCTTCCTTTTTTATCTTTATTTTTTCCTTTCTTCTCTCCCTTTCTACTTCCCTTTTCCCTTCACTTTCTTCTTTTCCTTCTCTTTCCTTCTTTTTCTTCTCACATCTTCCCTTCTCTTTTTTCCCATCTCTACCCTTGTCTGTCTTCTATTTCCTTCCCTTTCTTCTCTTCCCTTTCTTCTCTTCCCTTCCCATTCTCTGTCTTCTCTTCCCTTCTCTTTTCTTTTCTTTTCTCTTCCTCCCTCCTCCTCTTCTCTTTCTTCCCTTTCCTTCCCTTCACTTCCCATGCCTTCTCTTTCTTCCCATTCCTTCTCTTTTAATGCTTTCCCTTTATTCCCTTTCTTTTCTTTCCCTTCTCGCTCTTCTCTTCCTTTCCAATGCTTTCTCTTCTCTTCCTTTCCTTTCCCTTCCCTTCTGTCTCTTCTCTTTGCTTCCCTTCTCTCTCTCCTCTTCCTTTCTCTTCCCTTTGCTTCCCTTCTCTTTCTTTTCTTCCTTTCCCTTTCCTTTCCCTTCTGTCTCTTCTCTCTCTCCTTTTCCTTTCTCTTCCCTTCACTTCTCTTTTCTCTCTTCTCTTCCCTTCCCTTCCCTTCACTTTCCTTCTCTTTCTTTACCTTTTGTTCTCTTCCCTGCTCTTATCTCCCTCTCTCCTCCCCTTTTTTCTCTAATTTCCCTCCTTTTTTCAAGCTTGATGAACCTAATGTAAAAATAATATCAACTTATTGATAGCATGAAATTATCTTCTAAACAGCCTCCAGTACAGGAGTACAGCATTAACAATGTGTTTTATCTTTCAATCTTAGTGCAGATCTATGGACAGCTTTGATCTATACTCATTCATAGAACCTTTACCTCTAAGATTGCATACAGTCTAGAAAATAATACACTGAGTGGCTTATTCGGATATTGATTTTCTTGAAGTAGTTATTCAGCAAAGCTGCTGATTGTGCTGTTTGGTGTACCTAAAACGGCTGGAACATGCACCTACATATCTGCTCTATGAAATATTATCAAAATATAACCATATATAGAAATGTGAACCTCTCCAAAATAGTTTTGCTACTCTACCGCTTATCTGAAACGAACTGTAAATGAAAAAATATAAGTAGTGTCCTTTTACTTTAAATACTGTAAATTTTTCTGGAATATAAAGTATGTAATAATGTGTTTCTTTAGTCTTTATTTATACATGCTGGACTGCGTTCACAGCAGATAAGGCCTGTGAAAAACTGAAATCTTTGGGGGGGGGGGGGGGTGGTTTGGGGGTGTCTCTGAGAATTAAAGTTTGACTTGGTCCTGCAGCAAGCAGTGATTTTCCCTCTACTGCTCCAACCCCTGAATGAAGGGGGCCCTCTGTGTCATCACATACCATGCAAGATTAGTGGTGGGTGCAGGTCCTGCATTGCAAATGATAACATGGACTAACAAGCAGATGCATGACTAGGATTTAAAAGTTTAGGCCATACACAGCATATAAGTGTAGCAATACCCCCTAGAGGGCCGCTGGTTAGTTTTGGGTTTTGCACGTTACCTCTTCAGCTGCGTTGTCCGGGTAGGAAAGTCTGTAGTAATGCAATGTCCACACCGATGTAAAACCTCAAACAGTTAGGCTTTATTTTTCTTATGCAGTAAACTTTGAGAAGTAGAAGGTATAGAAGAGTAGGGGAAGGTTCAGGCACTCGCCACTAAATTTGACAAAGGTAAAAGTTCAAAGTCACTCACCACTCTCAATGTTAGAGTGGGCATTGGTCACCCGGATAGTCCCCTCTCATATGGCCTAGCAGCCAGGATGACACACGAACCAGCAACGGGGCAGTCTCTGCCACAGACTTCCCAAGATGAAGTAGGTCTCTGCCACAGACCTTTTGAAGTGTACAAAGTCTCTGCCACAGACCTTTTAAAGTTGAATGAAAGGATAGTCCAGGAATCCTCTGCCACAGGATTTCAAAGTCCCAAACTTCCAGCCGTACAGTCAAAGGGCCTTTAAGCCAATCCGGCGAACTGCAGGGCTTGTAATATAGCGCATCCCTCCTTGACAAAGTCACGGGCCTCACCTGAGACAGCAGCGCCCTGCCGGTCTCCTCCAGGGCAGGTCCTCCCCTGGTCTCCTTCACCAAGATAGCTTCCTCCCCATTTGGACAGGCAGCCTGAGATCCCTTCTCCAAATGTAGGCCCCAGCCAGACTAGCTGGGCCTACTAAGTAGCAATGCAGCCTCGGGCCAACATGGCCCCGAGACTAGGACCACACACACATGCCTCGCGCCCGGAGGGCTGCGGGGCGAGAATGGACCCCAATCAATGGCGTCTGCCCCTTAAGTATCCCCTCCCAGCAGGCACGGCCAGTCGAACACTCCCATTGTACTGCTGCCGAAAAGGGCCACTCAATACACCATGGTTCGCCCGTGTTCCAACAGGTGCCTGAGGTGGTAACGCCACCTACAGGCAATAAGGGAAAATACTATCGGGCAAACCACAGCTGGAGCGGAGGTAAAATTAAACGTAATTCAACCGTCTGAGCCCAACTACTGGCTCAGACAACCCTCTAAATTTAAATAGCGTCCCAACCTTTTGGGGTGGGCGCTACATGCACCCCCCTCTCAAAAAGACACTGTCCCCAGTGGCTGGAGAAAAATAAAAACCTCAAGCCTGAGGTTTTGGTGCCTGAACCAAAAAAACTGGGAAGGGGAAAAGAAGAGGAAAGAAAAATACACAGTATACAATAAAGGAATGGTATAACTCTCCATACATGACATCTAGATATATTACACATTATATATATATATATATATATTGTGACAGCAGGAAGGCAAAGTCACCTGGTTGCATCCAGGGGGGTAGATATATTTCGCCCAGATTCAGGCTTTACGCCGACTTATACAACTAGGTGGAGAGTTGTATAAGCCCAGCTAAGGCTAGTGGGCTCATGGATGACTCATATGTCTAGGGAGAGTGTGGGGCGTCGTGCAGACAGGGAGTTGATGAGACCAGCTGAAGCTTGTCAGCTCATTTAGGCCTCTATAAGAACTCCCAGCTTCATTAGATGTTAGCTCATGCCTGGAACCAGACCTGTGTGGACTGTCTAGGGAGAGTGAACCCCTGTGCGGTGAGACAAAGCCTGTGTGGCTATTTGCTTGGACATTTAAAACCAGGGACTTAGGGACTAGGACAGCACTAGGCTGATCCCAGTTGTTAGTTAGGAAACCTGTATGTTTAGTCAGAGGTCAACTTGACCAGGATTTATTTTGTTTATGTTTCTTTTGCTTTGCTGTGTTTTGTCACTGTAAATAGAAAATAAACCGCACCTTTTTGATTTTGAAAACCACAACCTCCGTTTGCTGGGCCTGTTTTTGTGTGGGGAGCCCATCCCGGGGGTCACACACACCCGCTGCCGAGCTAACCCCCTCACAGTTGGTGGAGAACCAGTGGCAGTTTTTTTTTAAGCCAGCATGGAGGAGATACTGAAGCAGCTGGCTCTAGCAAATGCCAATCAACAGCAGACAAATGCAGGTTTGCAAAAGAGCCTTGCAGCTCATCAACAGAGCCTTGCAGCTCAACAACAGAACTTCGCAGCCCAGCAGCAAGCTCATCAACAGAGCCTTGCAGCCCAGCAGCAGACAAACGCAACTTTGCAACAGAGTCTGGAGGCTCAGCAACAAGCCCAGCAGCAATCTGAGGCCCGCTTCATAGACCTGTTGCAGAAGCAAGAGCAGAGACTACAACAACAGATGGAAGCAGTAATGCAGCAACGTCCGCAGACCAGTGAGGAAAGCCGTCCCACTAATACCGCGTCCTTTGGGGTGAGTCGTTTATTGACAAAAATGACTGGAGAGGATGATCCAGAGGTATTTTTGACCACATTTGAAAGGACCGCTGAAAGAGAAAAGTGGCCTGAGGAGCAGTGGGCTGGACTGGTGGCTCCTCTGTTAACTGGTGAATCGCAGAAAGCTTACTATGACCTAGAGCCTAACCAAGCAAAAGACTATGTGATGCTAAAAGCTGAAATATTGGCAAGGCTGGGTGTCACCCAGGCTGTCCGGGCTCAGCGTGTGCATAACTGGACTTTCCAGCTTGGAAAACCCCCCAGGTCTCAAATGTATGATCTCATTCACCTGAGCAGAAAGTGGCTACAGCCAGAGACTTTGTCCGCACCAAAGATTGTGGAACGTGTTGTAATGGATCGGTTTTTGAGAGCTCTTCCTACTGCCATCCAAAAGTGGGTAAGCCATGGAGACCCAGAGACGGCCGATGGTCTTGTGGATCGTGTGGAGAAATACTTGGCTACAGAGAACCTGACGGCCTCTTCCAGAGACACTCGGACTTTCCACCCTAAGACCAGACCATCCCCAGGGGCGGATAAGAGGATTCCAAGGGGTGAGGGTGGAGAGAGTGAGAGGGTGGGAGCTCTACCCCAAGTTTGGCGAGAACAGCCTGGGAAATCAGCGGCTCAAGAGGCGGCAAGAAGGATCGTTTGCTACCGCTGCCGGCAAGCGGGACATATTGCAGCCAATTGCCCGGTTGTGGAGGAACCCATGCAGTGTGACTTTCTGACGGGCAGACGTCAGTCGCTGTGTGCGACAGTCGCATGCACTGCCATTCGAGGAACTGAGAAACATTTATGCAAAATGTGTGTTAATGGTAGAAATGTTGTGGTATTGCTGGATTCAGGTAGCCTTGTGACCCTGATAAAGGCTGAGTTAGTTAAAACAGAGGTCTCTGGGAATAGCAAGGTAGCTGTTATTTGTGTGCATGGGGACACCCGAGAGTATCCAGTGACTACAGTGTGTTTCGAGACCCCCAAAGGTACCCTCTCTCATCCAGTGGGCTTAGTATCTCAGTTACCGCATGACGCCATTGTGGGAAGGGATTTTCCGAAGTTCTGGGAACTGTGGGATGATCCTGAGCCCCTCACTGGTGCCCCTATGTACCAGGAATGTGATAGCCAGAACTCCCCTGAGAGTGGTGAGGACTCTCCGGAATTTCCCTTATCAGTATTGGCAGGGGAGACTCAAGAAACTGGAGAGGAGCCCACCTCCTCAGATGAAAACCTACCGTCTGTGGAGTTTTCTGATCTTGAGGTTCACAGGGAAAACTTTGCCACAGAACAGTTGAAAGACCCCGCCCTAATAAAGGCACGGGAAAACGTAGTGAAAATAGATGGCGAGTTAGTGAACCCAGATAATACCTGCACTTACCCATACTTCAGCGTAGAGAAGGACCTACTGTATCGGGTGGCAAAAAGGGCAGAAGAAACCGTTGAGCAGCTTGTGGTGCCCAAACCTTACAGGAAGTTGGTGTTGGAGTTGGCCCATGGGCACATTCTTGGAGGTCATCTGGGGACAGAGAAAACCCGAGAGAGGGTATTACAGAGATTCTATTGGCCGGGGGTGATGAAGGACGTAGAAAATTATTGTTCCTCCTGCCCTGTGTGTCAGAGGTCGGCCCCGATGCCACATTTCCGTAGCCCGCTGGTCCCTCTACCCATCATTGAGGTCCCGTTTGAGAGGATCGCCATGGATTTGGTAGGTCCTATAATCAAGTCCGCTAGGGGGCACCAGTACATATTAGTTATAATGGACTATGCCACCCGTTATCCAGAAGCGATCCCTCTCCGAAATACCTCGGCCAAAACCATAGCCAAAGAGCTATTTCTTGTGTTTAGCCGGGTGGGTATTTGTAAAGAACTGCTTACGGACCAAGGTACACCCTTTATGTCCCGGGTTATGAAGGAGCTGTGTAAATTATTCAAAGTGACGCAATTACGTACATCTGTGTATCACCCCCAAACCGATGGGCTGGTTGAAAGATTCAACAAAACCCTAAAACAAATGTTGAAGAAAGTGGTGGATAGAGATGGAAAGGATTGGGACTGTCTACTTCCTTATCTGATGTTTGCTATTAGGGAGGTGCCCCAATCCTCTACGGGATTCTCCCCCTTTGAGTTACTGTATGGGAGACACCCAAGAGGGCTGTTGGATATTGCCAAGGAAACTTGGGAAAGTGAGAGTTCTCCCCACAGGAGTGTGATTGAGCATGTCGCCCTGATGCAAGACCGAATTGCACAGGTAATGCCCATCGTGAAGGAACATTTGGCCCAAGCGCAGTTAGCACAGCAGAGAGTGTACAACCGTGGAGCCAAGACCCGTACCTTTTCCCCGGGGGATAGGATACTGGTACTTGTCCCTATGGTTGAAAGTAAATTCCTTGCCAAATGGCAAGGCCCCTACGAGATAATGGAAAAAGTGAGCGAAGTGAATTACAAGGTCAGACAACCAGGAAGGCGAAAGCCCGAACAGATCTATCACGTTAATCTGTTGAAAGCCTGGAGGGATAGAGAGTCCCTAGTCGCAGACACTTGGTCACCAGCTCAAACTGGTTGCGTGATTCCTGAGGTTGGAATAGCAGCCACCTTGTCACAACCCCAACAACAGGAGGTTAAGGAGTTTGTGCTTCGCAACAAGGAGGTATTCTCTGAGCTGCCGGGACAAACATCTGGGGTAGAGCATGACATCATTACCCCGCCCGGTGAAAGGGTGAAGTTAAAACCCTATCGGATCCCAGAGGCCCGACGGGAGGCAATACGGGAGGAAGTACAGAAAATGCTGAACTTAGGGGTGATAGAGGAGTCCCAAAGTGATTGGTCTAGTCCCATCGTGTTGGTGCCTAAACCGGATGGGAGCTGGCGATTTTGTAACGATTTTCGTCAGTTGAACAAAGTTACAAAATTTGACACCTACCCCATGCCACGTATAGATGAGTTGATCGACCGGCTGGGAACAGCCCGATACATGACGACTCTTGACCTCACAAAAGGGTATTGGCAAATCCCCCTGGCCAAGTCGGCCAAAGAGAAAACCGCATTTGTAACCCCAGACGGGGCGTTCCAATATAAAAGAATGTCGTTCGGGTTACAGAATGCGCCGGCCACATTCCAGCGGAAAATGGACCAGATGCTGAGGCCCCATCGGAAGTATGCTGCGGCTTACCTGGATGACGTAATTGTCCATAGCACAGATTGGGCCTCACATCTGCCAAAAGTGCAAGCAGTCCTGGACTCTGTTCGGGAAGCGGGGTTTACGGCTAACCCCAAGAAGTGTACCATTGGGCAGGAGGAGGCCAAATATCTTGGGTACACCATTGGGAGGGGAGTAATAAACCCCAACTCAACAAAGTCGAGGCCATCCAGAGTTGGCCACGTCCCAACAGCAAGAAGCAGGTACGAGCCTTTCTGGGAATCGCTGGGTATTATCGGCGATTCATTCCCCACTTTGCTTCTAAGGCTGTGCCCCTAACCAACCTGACGAAGGGGAAAGGGTCGGTCATGATTAAATGGACCCCCGAGGCTGAGGCAGCATTCCAATTCTTGAAACAAGCCTTATGTAGCCAGCCAGTGTTGTACTCACCCGACTTCTCTAAAGACTTTGTCGTACAAAGTGATGCGTCAGATGTGGGGTTAGGAGCAGTATTGTCCCAGGTCTGGAACGGGGAAGAGCACCCAGTCATTTACCTCAGCAGGAAGTTGAAGTCCCATGAGGTAAATTACGCCACCGTTGAAAAGGAGTGTTTAGCGGTGAAGTGGGCTCTAGATTCCCTTCGGTACTACCTGCTAGGTAGGCACTTTGACATGGTTACGGATCACGCTCCGTTAAAGTGGATGGCTCAAAACAAGGAAACAAATAGAAGAGTGAATAGGTGGTTCCTGGCCCTCCAGGAATTCAACTTCACAGTAAAGCATCGCCCTGGCGTTCAAATGGGGAATGTGGATGCTTTGTCTCGAGTACATGAATGCCTGATTGCTGGTGTTCCAACCCCGAGGTTAAAACAAGAGGGGGGGTATGTGACAGCAGGAAGGTAAAGTCACCTGGTTGCATCCAGGGGGGTAGATATATTTCGCCCAGATTCAGGCTTTACGCCGACTTATACAACTAGGTGGAGAGTTGTATAAGCCCAGCTAAGGCTAGTGGGCTCATGGATGACTCATATGTCTAGGGAGAGTGTGGGGCGTCGTGCAGACAGGGAGTTGATGAGACCAGCTGAAGCTTGTCAGCTCATTTAGGCCTCTATAAGAACTCCCAGCTTCATTAGATGTTAGCTCATGCCTGGAACCAGACCTGTGTGGACTGTCTAGGGAGAGTGAACCCCTGTGCGGTGAGACAAAGCCTGTGTGGCTATTTGCTTGGACATTTAAAACCAGGGACTTAGGGACTAGGACAGCACTAGGCTGATCCCAGTTGTTAGTTAGGAAACCTGTATGTTTAGTCAGAGGTCAACTTGACCAGGATTTATTTTGTTTATGTTTCTTTTGCTTTGCTGTGTTTTGTCACTGTAAATAGAAAATAAACCGCACCTTTTTGATTTTGAAAACCACAACCTCCGTTTGCTGGGCCTGTTTTTGTGTGGGGAGCCCATCCCGGGGGTCACACACACCCGCTGCCGAGCTAACCCCCTCACAATATATATATATATATATATATATATATATATATATATATATATTGTGATATTGGGGTGTTTTAGCTCAAGTGGATAGATGCATTTTTATGCAGTGAGTCCATATCAGACAGGCATTCTAGTTAAGGGCCTGGTAGCCCACGTTTATTTAAACAGAAAAACAAAAGAAAAATGTCTATTCAGGATTCCCACGCAGGGGTTTAAACTTCATTCAGCACATAAATGAAAATATACCAAGCCACCTGGCTCTTGTCAGCAGTTCCTCTGCTTGCTTTCAAATAGACACGATTCTTTCCAGCCCCCTGGACTTACTGGCTTCCTCAGTCTCCCCGACTCTCAAGGCTGGCCAGCCTTTCCCAGTCCCTGGGCAAAGAATCCCCTTTACATGGGCTGCAGTCTCCCACAGGACAGACCGCTCTCCAGACATAGGTCTGTCTTCACTTAGCAGTAGCAAGTTGCTCACTCTCCACCATCCTCCACCTTCTGCTCTCACCAGCCCCTCATTATATTGGTTGTGTGCACCTGAGCACACACCCTGCTGGCTGTCCACAAGACCCGGACACAGGGTTGGAGATCCCATCCCACCCAAGTCTCTGCGGGATCTCCAAACTACACAGCCCCATCCGAACTTAGCAAAACCCGGAGAAAGCTGCCAAAACAGTTTTCTCAATTTCCAAGCTATGCTCTGTAGTTCTGCAGTCTGCTGACATGCAGACTCTGTGTCCGTTTTTGCTCCCTTTCCATAGGGACAGGGACTTTCACTATCACAATATATATATATGTATATGTATATGTATTGTGAGGGGGTTAGCTCGGCAGCGGGTGTGTGTGACCCCCGAGATGGGCTCCCCACACAAAAACAGGCCCAGCAAACGGAGGTTGTGGTTTTCAAAATCAAAAAGGTGCGGTTTATTTTCTATTTACAGTGACAAAACACAGCAAAGCAAAAGAAACATAAACAAAATAAATCCTGGTCAACTTGACCTCTGACTAAACATACAGGTTTCCTAACTAACAACTGGGATCAGCCTAGTGCTGTCCTAGTCCCTAAGTCCCTGGTTTTAAATGTCCAAGCAAATAGCCACACAGGCTTTGTCTCACCGCACAGGGGTTCACTCTCCCTAGACAGTCCACACAGGTCTGGTTCCAGGCATGAGCTAACATCTAATGAAGCTGGGAGTTCTTATAGAGGCCTAAATGAGCTGACAAGGTTCAGCTGGTCTCCTCATCTCTGTCTGCACGACGCCCCACACTCTCCCTAGAGGTATGAGTCATCCATGAGCCCACTAGCCTTATACAACTCTCCACCTAGTTGTATAAGTCGGCGTAAAGCCTGAATCTGGGCGAAATATATCTACCCCCCTGGATGCAACCAGGTGACTTTACCTTCCTGCTGTCACATACCCCCCCCTCTTGTTTTAACCTCGGGGTTGGAACACCAGCAATCAGGCATTCATGTACTCGAGACAAAGCATCCACATTCCCCATTTGAACGCCAGGGCGATGCTTTACTGTGAAGTTGAATTCCTGGAGGGCCAGGAACCACCTATTCACTCTTCTATTTGTTTCCTTGTTTTGAGCCATCCACTTTAACGGAGCGTGATCCGTAACCATGTCAAAGTGCCTACCTAGCAGGTAGTACCGAAGGGAATCTAGAGCCCACTTCACCGCTAAACACTCCTTTTCAACGGTGGCGTAATTTACCTCATGGGACTTCAACTTCCTGCTGAGGTAAATGACTGGGTGCTCTTCCCCGTTCCAGACCTGGGACAATACTGCTCCTAACCCCACATCTGACGCATCACTTTGTACGACAAATTCTTTAGAGAAGTCGGGTGAGTACAACACTGGCTGGCTACATAAGGCTTGTTTCAAGAATTGGAATGCTGCCTCAGCCTCGGGGGTCCATTTAATCATGACCGACCCTTTCCCCTTCGTCAGGTTGGTTAGGGGCACAGCCTTAGAAGCAAAGTGGGGAATGAATCGCCGATAATACCCAGCGATTCCCAGAAAGGCTCGTACCTGCTTCTTGCTGTTGGGACGTGGCCAACTCTGGATGGCCTCGACTTTGTTGAGTTGGGGTTTTATTACTCCCCTCCCAATGGTGTACCCAAGATATTTGGCCTCCTCCTGCCCAATGGTACACTTCTTGGGGTTAGCCGTAAACCCCGCTTCCCGAACAGAGTCCAGGACTGCTTGCACTTTTGGCAGATGTGAGGCCCAATCTGTGCTATGGACAATTATGTCATCCAGGTAAGCCGCAGCATACTTCCGATGGGGCCTCAGCATCTGGTCCATTTTCCGCTGGAATGTGGCCGGCGCATTCTGTAACCCGAACGGCATTCTTTTATATTGGAACGCCCCGTCTGGGGTTACAAATGCGGTTTTCTCTTTGGCCGACTTGGCCAGGGGGATTTGCCAATACCCTTTTGTGAGGTCAAGAGTCGTCATGTATCGGGCTGTTCCCAGCCGGTCGATCAACTCATCTATACGTGGCATGGGGTAGGTGTCAAATTTTGTAACTTTGTTCAACTGACGAAAATCGTTACAAAATCGCCAGCTCCCATCCGGTTTAGGCACCAACACAATGGGACTAGACCAATCACTTTGGGACTCCTCTATCACCCCTAAGTTCAGCATTTTCTGTACTTCCTCCCGTATTGCCTCCCGTCGGGCCTCTGGGATCCGATAGGGTTTTAACTTCACCCTTTCACCGGGCGGGGTAATGATGTCATGCTCTACCCCAGATGTTTGTCCCGGCAGCTCAGAGAATACCTCCTTGTTGCGAAGCACAAACTCCTTAACCTCCTGTTGTTGGGGTTGTGACAAGGTGGCTGCTATTCCAACCTCAGGAATCACGCAACCAGTTTGAGCTGGTGACCAAGTGTCTGCGACTAGGGACTCTCTATCCCTCCAGGCTTTCAACAGATTAACGTGATAGATCTGTTCGGGCTTTCGCCTTCCTGGTTGTCTGACCTTGTAATTCACTTCACTCACTTTTTCCATTATCTCGTAGGGGCCTTGCCATTTGGCAAGGAATTTACTTTCAACCGTAGGGACAAGTACCAGTATCCTATCCCCCGGGGAAAAGGTACGGGTCTTGGCTCCACGGTTGTACACTCTCTGCTGTGCTAACTGCGCTTGGGCCAAATGTTCCTTCACGATGGGCATTACCTGTGCAATTCGGTCTTGCATCAGGGCGACATGCTCAATCACACTCCTGTGGGGAGAACTCTCACTTTCCCAAGTTTCCTTGGCAATATCCAACAGCCCTCTTGGGTGTCTCCCATACAGTAACTCAAAGGGGGAGAATCCCGTAGAGGATTGGGGCACCTCCCTAATAGCAAACATCAGATAAGGAAGTAGACAGTCCCAATCCTTTCCATCTCTATCCACCACTTTCTTCAACATTTGTTTTAGGGTTTTGTTGAACCTTTCAACCAGCCCATCGGTTTGGGGGTGATACACAGAGGTACGTAATTGCGTCACTTTGAACAATTTACACAGCTCCTTCATAACCCGGGACATAAAGGGTGTACCTTGGTCCGTAAGCAGTTCTTTACAAATACCCACCCGGCTAAACACAAGAGATAGCTCTTTGGCTATGGTTTTGGCCGAGGTATTTCGGAGAGGGATCGCTTCTGGATAACGGGTGGCATAGTCCATTATAACTAATATGTACTGGTGCCCCCTAGCGGACTTGATTATAGGACCTACCAAATCCATGGCGATCCTCTCAAACGGGACCTCAATGATGGGTAGAGGGACCAGCGGGCTACGGAAATGTGGCATCGGGGCCGACCTCTGACACACAGGGCAGGAGGAACAATAATTTTCTATGTCCTTCATCACCCCCGGCCAATAGAATCTCTGTAATACCCTCTCTCGGGTTTTCTCTGTCCCCAGATGACCTCCAAGAATGTGCCCATGGGCCAACTCCAACACCAACTTCCTGTAAGGTTTGGGCACCACAAGCTGCTCAACGGTTTCTTCTGCCCTTTTTGCCACCCGATACAGTAGGTCCTTCTCTACGCTGAAGTATGGGTAAGTGCAGGTATTATCTGGGTTCACTAACTCGCCATCTATTTTCACTACGTTTTCCCGTGCCTTTATTAGGGCGGGGTCTTTCAACTGTTCTGTGGCAAAGTTTTCCCTGTGAACCTCAAGATCAGAAAACTCCACAGACGGTAGGTTTTCGTCTGAGGAGGTGGGCTCCTCTCCAGTTTCTTGAGTCTCCCCTGCCAATACTGATAAGGGAAATTCCGGAGAGTCCTCACCACTCTCAGGGGAGTTCTGGCTATCACATTCCTGGTACATAGGGGCACCAGTGGGGGGCTCAGGATCATCCCACAGTTCCCAGAACTTCGGAAAATCCCTTCCCACAATGGCGTCATGCGGTAACTGAGATACTAAGCCCACTGGATGAGAGAGGGTACCTTTGGGGGTCTCGAAACACACTGTAGTCACTGGATACTCTCGGGTGTCCCCATGCACACAAATAACAGCTACCTTGCTATTCCCAGAGACCTCTGTTTTAACTAACTCAGCCTTTATCAGGGTCACAAGGCTACCTGAATCCAACAATACCACAACATTTCTACCATTAACACACATTTTGCATAAATGTTTCTCAGTTCCTCGAATGGCAGTGCATGCGACTGTCGCACACAGCGACTGACGTCTGCCCGTCAGAAAGTCACACTGCATGGGTTCCTCCACAACCGGGCAATTGGCTGCAATATGTCCCGCTTGCCGGCAGCGGTAGCAAACGATCCTTCTTGCCGCCTCTTGAGCCGCTGATTTCCCAGGCTGTTCTCGCCAAACTTGGGGTAGAGCTCCCACCCTCTCACTCTCTCCACCCTCACCCCTTGGAATCCTCTTATCCGCCCCTGGGGATGGTCTGGTCTTAGGGTGGAAAGTCCGAGTGTCTCTGGAAGAGGCCGTCAGGTTCTCTGTAGCCAAGTATTTCTCCACACGATCCACAAGACCATCGGCCGTCTCTGGGTCTCCATGGCTTACCCACTTTTGGATGGCAGTAGGAAGAGCTCTCAAAAACCGATCCATTACAACACGTTCCACAATCTTTGGTGCGGACAAAGTCTCTGGCTGTAGCCACTTTCTGCTCAGGTGAATGAGATCATACATTTGAGACCTGGGGGGTTTTCCAAGCTGGAAAGTCCAGTTATGCACACGCTGAGCCCGGACAGCCTGGGTGACACCCAGCCTTGCCAATATTTCAGCTTTTAGCATCACATAGTCTTTTGCTTGGTTAGGCTCTAGGTCATAGTAAGCTTTCTGCGATTCACCAGTTAACAGAGGAGCCACCAGTCCAGCCCACTGCTCCTCAGGCCACTTTTCTCTTTCAGCGGTCCTTTCAAATGTGGTCAAAAATACCTCTGGATCATCCTCTCCAGTCATTTTTGTCAATAAACGACTCACCCCAAAGGACGCGGTATTAGTGGGACGGCTTTCCTCACTGGTCTGCGGACGTTGCTGCATTACTGCTTCCATCTGTTGTTGTAGTCTCTGCTCTTGCTTCTGCAACAGGTCTATGAAGCGGGCCTCAGATTGCTGCTGGGCTTGTTGCTGAGCCTCCAGACTCTGTTGCAAAGTTGCGTTTGTCTGCTGCTGGGCTGCAAGGCTCTGTTGATGAGCTTGCTGCTGGGCTGCGAAGTTCTTTTGCAAACCTGCATTTGTCTGCTGTTGATTGGCATTTGCTAGAGCCAGCTGCTTCAGTATCTCCTCCATGCTGGCTTAAAAAAAAAAACTGCCACTGGTTCTCCACCAACTGTGAGGGGGTTAGCTCGGCAGCGGGTGTGTGTGACCCCCGAGATGGGCTCCCCACACAAAAACAGGCCCAGCAAACGGAGGTTGTGGTTTTCAAAATCAAAAAGGTGCGGTTTATTTTCTATTTACAGTGACAAAACACAGCAAAGCAAAAGAAACATAAACAAAATAAATCCTGGTCAACTTGACCTCTGACTAAACATACAGGTTTCCTAACTAACAACTGGGATCAGCCTAGTGCTGTCCTAGTCCCTAAGTCCCTGGTTTTAAATGTCCAAGCAAATAGCCACACAGGCTTTGTCTCACCGCACAGGGGTTCACTCTCCCTAGACAGTCCACACAGGTCTGGTTCCAGGCATGAGCTAACATCTAATGAAGCTGGGAGTTCTTATAGAGGCCTAAATGAGCTGACAAGGTTCAGCTGGTCTCCTCATCTCTGTCTGCACGACGCCCCACACTCTCCCTAGAGGTATGAGTCATCCATGAGCCCACTAGCCTTATACAACTCTCCACCTAGTTGTATAAGTCGGCGTAAAGCCTGAATCTGGGCGAAATATATCTACCCCCCTGGATGCAACCAGGTGACTTTACCTTCCTGCTGTCACAGTATATATATATATATATATATATATATATATATACTCTACCACCGATCACTATCTGTCTAATCCCACCCCATTCTCCGATGGTCTTGACCGCAGGTCCGGTACATAAGAGAAAACAAAAAAACCATACATAGCAAACACATAATCCTAAACTATCAGTTATCTGTACACAGAAGTCAAACTGTATACCCGTGAGAATGCAGTTTTCCTTCTTTAAGTTTTAGTTGCTGGGCTAGCAATAATTCAGCAAACCACTGCCACCTAGTGTTAGAGGCACCAATGTCCTTTTTAAGCAGGGGTTGAATTATAAACACACAAGAATCAATGTTGAACACGGCGCCCTTCAGCAGCCCTACTCTATCTGGCTAAACCCCCAAAGTTCAGCTAGAGGAAGGAAAAGACTGTTCTTCAGAGATATCAAACACGTTCTCTGTCCTTTTCTTTTTTTTTTTTCAAAGCATTTTTTTCCTTATAGGAAACAGGAGGCAGAAAAACAAAGTCAAGTCTCCATTTTAAAATGTCACAGATAGAAACTTGGATCAGGTAGGGTCCCGGATATCCACTGTTTGTCCAGGGTGGTTATAAATTACACTGCATCCTCCTTTCCTGGACAGCGGAGGACAACCCGATTGGCGTGAATGTTCCGGCCATAGCTCCAGTCCAAACGGCACCCCCTTAACCGATCGGCCATGGTAACCGAGTGTTCAAAGTTTCTGAACGGCTTGGGTACTTTAAGGTAGTTCCAGATGGCGTCCCCGTTCCAATGCTCGCGGCAAGCTTCAATCTCTAGCATAAGTTCCTTGGGCACATAGGGGAACTCAAAGCCGTACTCGGTAGCTACCCGCTTCATTAAGATCCGCTGTAAGCGGGCGAGGTTCGGTAGAGACCCAGGGTTTCCAGTCCCGGGCAGCACATATGAGTCCGGCAACCTCCGGACCAAAGACTTGGCAAATTGAGGCCAGGGCCCGTCATTGGGTACAGCCTCCTTCTTTACAACAGGGGTTTCCACCCGGGATGTAGTGTCCCCAGAACTCATGGGTGAACCCTCTTGGAGGCTGCGGAGCAGGGTAATACGTTTTTGATTGTCCCATCCCTTTTCCAAAAATACAGCCTCAATCAGCTCGTCATCCCCAACATCTGAGGAGGATTCCAATTCCGAGGAATCCAACTCCTCGGCAGGTAGGTAATTACGGGCCATAACAGTCACTTTATCCCCAGCCTCCTTACGGGTTCCTGTCGTGGACTTCCTGGGGACTTCACCGCTCTCGAGGTCTGGTTTCGGCAGGCGCTGGGGTAGGCTTCGACCGTGGCCGCGGGAGGCCTTAACATAGCCCACCCTCCGTTCGGCAGGCGGGATGGAGACACAGGTAGTGGCGGTGGCAGCGTCCGCTGCGATGTCTGCTGGTGACTCCGTGGTGGTGGCGACATCCACTCCAGATTCCCTCGCTGTCGCATCTGCAGTGTGCGCGAACTGAACCGCAGGGGTGAAGGCGGCCTCCTCAGGAGTGATAATGCCTGTAATCCAGTCCACCCGATAAGCGCGGGGTGGATCGTGGGTTGTTCCACTTCAAAAATAAATTCCCCGCAGGTTAGGCATCTTCCAAAGGGGCGCAACTGTACGGCCAGTCCGTTACATCCAGGGCAGAGCATACCCAGGGCCTCCACATCCCGACTGGTGTATAGCGTAAAGTGGCCCCCGGGGCTTGAGTCAGATCCCCGTATCAGTAAGCGGGGCTCCAATCTGAGCAGCGTCCATGGTAGTAGGCAAATGGAGCATCCTGGGTCCCGTTATAGCTGGGGCCCATAAAACCGACGACATGCTGCTCTTCTTGCTCAGTCCACAATCTCTGCCCTTGGCGCCAAATGCACCCACGTGTAGCACGCAGGTGGCGGGGACTCCTCCCACTTAGTTCTTTTTGCACGTAGCTCGGGGGGTTTCTTCTTTTCTGCCCCGCCCACGAACTACGCAGCTAACAAAGCAGACTGTGCCCCTTGACCCCTTCTTCTCTCGGTAAAAGCACAGTCCAACACTTTCTCAATGGCAGACTTTCCAAATAGCAAAAGAACAGTAATCCGGTTGTCAGAGGCAACGGCAAATATCCCGGATGAGCCCCCACGTGTAGCAATACACCCTAGAGGGCCGCTGGTTAGTTTTGGGTTTTGCACATTACCTCTTCAGCTGCGTTGTCCGGGTAGGAAAGTCTGTAGTAATGCAATGTCCACACCGATGTAAAACCTCAAACAGTTAGGCTTTATTTTTCTCTTATGCAGTAAACTTTGAGAAGTAGAAGGTATAGAAGAGTAGGGGAAGGTTCGGGCACTCGCCACTAAATTTGACAAAGGTATAAGTTCAAAGTCACTCACCACTCTCAATGTTAGAGTGGGTATTGGTCACCCGGATAGTCCCCTCCCACATGGCCTAGCAGCCGGGATGACACACGAACCAGAAACGGGGCAGTCACTGCCACAGACTGCCCAAGATGAAGTAGGTCTCTGCCACAGACCTTTTGAAGTGTACAAAGTCTCTGCCACAGACCTTTTAAAGTTGAATGAAAGGATAGTCCAGGAATCCCCTGCCACAGGATTTCAAAGTCCCAAACTTCCAGCCGTACAGTCAAAGGGCCTTTAAGCCAATCCGGCGAACTGCAGGGCTTGTAATATAGCGGATCCCTCCTTGACAAAGTCACCAGGCCTCACCTGAGACAGCAGCGCCCTGCCGGTCTTCTCCAGGGCAGGTCCTCCCCTGGTCTCCTTCACCAAGATAGCTTCCTCCCCATTTGGACAGGCAGCCTGAGATCCCCTCTCCGAATGTAGGCCCCAGCCAGACTAGCTGGGCCTACTAAGTAGCGATGCAGCCTCGGGCCAACGTGGCCCCGAGACCAGGACCACACACACATGCCTCGCGCCCGGAGGGCTGCGGGGCGAGAGCGGAACCCAAACAATGGTGTCTGCCCCTTAAGTATCCCCTCCCAGCAGGCACAGTGGGTTGACCACTCCCACTATACCACTGACGAAAAGGGCCACTCAATGCACCATGGTTCGCCCGTCTTCCAACAGGTGCCTGAGGTGGTAACGCCACCTACAGGCAATAAGGGAAAATACTATCGGGCAAACCACAGCTGGAGCAGAGGTAAAATTAAACGCAATTCAACAGTCTGAGCCCAACTACTGGCTCAGACATCCCTCTAAATTTAAATAGCGTCCCAACCTTTTGGGGTGGGCGCTACATAAGCAATACATCTGGAGGTGACTAGTGCTGTAACTGCTTTCTTAGCACTACCTAGTTAGAATGGTGATGGTTAGACTATTTATGTACTCTTGGCTTCAGAAGAAGAAAGGGAGAGAGAGGGGGATTAAATTTCACTGCTAGTGAACACCAATGTGAAGGAGTCAATACTACTGACACCAGTGCTAGGGGCTAATATAATATATGGGAGGCTATCATTGTGTCTACTGACACCAGGCCTGAGACAGGTATTGACACCGATGCTGGGGGTTATTATTGAAGCCATTAGTGTAGCACCCTCTACCTTTAGGTAGGTGCTAGAGTAGTGGGTTTGTTTTTTTACTGTCAGCGCAGGTAAATTTAGGCAGGACTGTGCTGTGAGCTAGGCCTCTTTGTTTTGATCTGGTGGCAGGGGAGTGGTTTAGTGTAGCAGTGGGTGACTGACATGTATTTCAGCTTTTGGGCGCCTCCTCTGTTTTCAGGGAGAAGGTCCTGGAAAAGGGGCAGGGCCGAGGGTTGGAGTGACATGGGGTGTATGTGGGAGATAACAGAAAACAAAAACTGCTGCGCACGAGTGGAATACCAGACAGTCTGAAGTCAAAATGGTAAATGTCATTGGCCTTGCTGCCTTCACGGATAGGGATATCCTAATGATAACTGACAAAGAGAAAAAAAGCACACCAGCCTAGTGCATTATCCTTGGGTGGATTTTATTAAAAATAGATGAAAGAAAACTACTTACAAACATACGTGAATATCTCACAATAAAAGATTCCACAAAATCGCAACAATGCGTCCGAACCAAACCCACTCCAAAGAATCACAGAGGGATTTTACGGGGGTCACTGCCGGCTTACGCGTTTCGAAGACAAGTCAGCTTTCTCAGAGCCCAGCAGCCATGTATGTGGGAGCCCTGACCAATCCCCAACTAGGATTGGCAGGGGGCAGGCCTCCTTTATATACCCATGGTCAGCCTGCTGTGGAGGTATTGTCAGATGGATGAACTGAATGATGGAGTGTTAGACTGTCGTGATCTAAGGAAACCCACTTTCTGGGAGGGGGGTTGTACCTCAGACCGGGAGCCCAGAAACTGGGAAGGAGCCTCTCATTAAATGGTCATTGAGAGGTGTCCTGGAACAGGAGCAGGAAAGAGGACAGCTGGGAGCACATCCAGGCAAGTCATTCAGGAGGGATCCATGCCGGGGTCAGTGAGTGGAAAGCACAATGGAAAGCATGCCAGGATTAAATGTGGAGCCAGAGGGAGAGAATGTGGGGTTGTTGTCGAGTCAAGTCGCTGCAGCCAGAAGGGCTGGCAGGATTTGCATCGGACGTGCTGGGATCAGTAGTCCACCAGGTGTCAGTTAGAACATTTATTCTTCTCATCTAAAATGGTTGCTACATCAAAGGGGACTGAAAGGTTATCAGGAAAATGTTAGGACTTATTTAGAGTGAGGTCTAGCCATGTGCTAATTGTGACAGGAATCTAGATTTGGACAGTGAAGTAAGTGATCTCTAGTAGTGTGCTGGAGGAGATGTGCAGAGGAAGAGACTGTCAGATTTGGATACAAACTCTGTTTATTTCCATTGCTAAAGATTCATTATCTGGGCATCCCATGCCCCTTTTTCCCATCCAAGTTTTATCCCCTAATAAAAACAACAAAAACAAGCAAGAGACTGTTCATTGTCTGGGAAAGTGTGCCAAAATGGATGTCTGAACAGCAGGGTGATGTGTGGATGCTGGAACAAGTAGTGACCCTAGTGAGGGCACCGTTACATTATCATATCCACTGACACCAATGTTGAAGGTTACTACTGCATCCACTTACACCATTATTTTGTATTTTTATCACATCAACTGACACCAATGCTAGGTATTATTTTTATGTTCACCGACACCATTTTTGGGGGTTATTTTGTCCACTGACACCAATGTTGGAGGTTATTATTGCATGCACTAAAACGAATGCTGGGGATTATCAATGCACTCACTGACACCAATGCTGGGGTTGTTGTATGCCAATTTTTTTTTTAGTGCGCATTGATATGCTAAAAAAAAGCAGCAGGACTGAAATTTTTGGACATTGGAAGTACAGGACTCCCACCTGAAATCCCTCCCTCTGGAAGCCACACTGGAGGTCACCAATGGTTTACAGTATTAAAATGGTTGTAAACCCTTTACAACAACTTTTACCTACAGGTAAGCCTAGATTAAGGCTTACCTCTAGATGCTTGAAATATCTCCTAAACCTCCACGGTTTAGGAGATATTTACAAAAATGACAGGCGCATGTGCCATAGACAACAGCGCAGGGGCACTTTAGCAACGGCGATCATGCCGTTCCTAAAGGAGGCCGTGCCGTGACTGACGGCTCACGCGCACATGCTTGCAGGTGGTGTTTTACAAAAAAAAAGTGGGTTTACTTCCTCTTTAAGAAAAATATTATTGTAGCACCCTCATACATAGGCTGTTGTGTAACTGTAGTATGGGACTTTGTTTATTTTGGTCTGCTCAGGGCTATACATGCTGGGAGTTTGATTACCTCCCCCTGACTCTGGGAGAGCCTTCTGAAGATTAGGGCAGGAGGCTTTAAAAACCCAGTCTGAATATTAAGTAGGGCCTATCCAATCCCTTGGGAGGTGCACCCAGATGGGGATGGGTTCCTGGGCTGAAGCCCAGAGGAGGGTTTTTTATCCTTTGGGAATTAATTTATGAGCTCCAGGGGCTGCTTTAACTGGAGCACTCCTGGTTTGGACACTGGACTTTTGCTGAGGCCATGCTTATGAACGTTGTACACTTTGGGAGTCTGCACGTAAAGCTTCCTCTCTTGAACTGAAGTTCTTTTGGGTCTTGGGCCAAGAAACATGGGCTACCTTAGTGTTTCTTGACTTGTGCTAGACTTTTTGGGTGCACGGTACCCAGCTGTGCACATACAGACTATCCTAGCTGATTATCATTCCCTTGGGAATCACCAGCACTGCCATTCCAGACACCCCCCCCCCCACCACCACCATCGCCCTCTCCAAGTTCACCGGCAATAAATGAACAAAACGACACCCTTATGCCGCATACACACAATCGTTTTTCATGCCGTTAAAAATGCCATTTTTAAAGATGTCCATTAAAACCGATCGTGTGTATGCTCCAGAGCATTTTTAACGGCGTGAAAAACGGGCATTAAAAATTTCGAACATGCTCTATTTTTTCACATTGTTTTTCATGTGTTTTTTTTTAACGACGTGAAAAACGATAGTATGTATGCTTTGACGAGGTGAAAAAAAACTGCGCATGCTCAGAATCGAGTATGAGACGGGAGCGCTCGTTCTGGTAAAACTAGCGCTTGTAATGGAGATAGCACATTCGTCACGCTGTAACGGACTGAAAAGCACGAGGCTGAAAAGCACGAATCGTCGCTCAACAAACTTTACTAACATGAAGGGTGGCGCCATCCGAACGAAACTTCCCCTTTATAGTGCCGTCGTACGTGTTGGACGTCACCGCGCTTTGCTCGAGCGTTTTTTTAAATGAACGTGTGTAGGCAAGGCAGGCTTGAGAGGAAACATGAAAAGTCACGTCGAGAAAAACTTTGTTTTTTTAAATGACATTAAAAACGATCGTGTGTACGCGGCATTAGACTGTTCACTGAGCCAGAATGGGTGGATGACAATGGTGTGCCTGGCTGCCTTGTACTGATTATGGAAAGAACCTGGGAACATTAACAGTGGCTCCTTTGGGGGTAGAGCATTAATATATTAATTTGTAGTATTATTATTTAGAGAAGCATGTTAAGGGGATGTTTAGACAGGTTGTCCCTCACGTCCTACATGCTTCCTTTTCTCATTGGGTGCCAAGCAGGGGTGACATGAAACGTTCCCTCTCAGGGTGGGTTCTTGAACGATACCAGGCATTGACATGGGTCACTAACCCTTGCACGGGGCAATACTTCACCTGAGGGCATGCTCACCAACGCCAGGGGACCAGATGGGAGCCAAGGTCATGTGCAAAGTCAATCATTAAAGCAGTCTCCTAACTCCACGATGAGGTACATGTGCACAGTACAGAGTTCCTCCATAACAGAGAAGTATGGGATTCGCTTTTTTTTGTGAATCATACTTATCTAGCTGGTCTGATAATACTTACCAGTGGCCAATGCTGCATCTGTCCCCCGCTCTATCACTGCACTGAGAACCGAGTGATCAAACATCGCCAATTGCTTGGTTCTCACAGCTCTGTGAGCATAGAGCCGGCTCTCTGCTCTGCCCCTCCCCCCTGCTTACTTGAGCGCTGAGCTGTGGAGGGGGCGGAAGCGGCCAGCTCAGCCTCTCAGGCGTCTCGCTGAGAGGCTGAGCTGGGGTGCCAGTCTAGGCATGTGGGCAAATCCTGACCATAGGGTTGCAATCCTTCACGAGCCTGGACCGGCTGTGTGAGGTCAGCCGACAGTGGGCTTCAGCCTGCTGTCTGCTAAAAATGGGTCACAGGAGTGCAAAACAAACTGTACTGTAATCTACAGGATAAGCACAGCCAAGCATTGCGACACACTAGCAATTAGAGGTTTAAATCATGTTTGAGGAGGTGACTCTGTGCCTGGTGATCTTTGACTTCTCCCATGTTGTTCAGGTAGATCTCCACCTCTTTAAGGTTGCCTACTCCTGATCTAAACAATTCCATTGTAGCTCTGGCTGTATGTTTGGGGTCATTGTCCTGCTGGAAGGTATGCTCTCCTTGCCTGGCCTGTCAGTTTAGGTGGACATACATGTCTTGGTAGGTTTGCAGTTGTGCCATATTCTTTACATTTTTGGTTGATGAATTGAACAGTGCTCTGTGAGATGTTCAAAGCTTGGGAGATTTTTTTATAACCTAACCCTGCTTTAAACTTCACAACTTTTTCCTTGGCCTGTCTGGTGCACAGGGCCGATCCTAGACGGGGTGCAGTTCACCCAGGCGCCACAAAGGTGGGGGCGCTGAAGCGCCAGAGTGCTCCCCTCTATTCTCCACCTCCTCTCCTTGTCCGTGTCGAGAGGTGGCTCTCCCCACCGCCGCTGTGTTTTCCAAGCCTAAGCCCGGCCTCCCTCCTCCCTCCTCCTGTCAGAGGAGGAGAGTGAAGCAGCCACCGGACATCGGAGCGGCTGTCTCTGTGTGGAGAGAGACAAGCCGTGCAGTGACATTGCTGAGGGGGTGGTCCGTGCCTGACACGTGTTCTCCTCCTCCTTCTCCTCCTCTCTGTGTCTAAAACTCCTGCCTGCTGCTGCTGCAATCTGTGCTCCACCCGAGCGGAGCGGCTGCACATTGTCCTCTCCTCTCCAGCTGCCGCTGGGTGTTTTTATGTACCGTAATGGAGGGGGGGGTTTGTCCTGGGGGGAGTCTGTACTAATGGGGGGGTTTGTCCTGGGGGTCTGTACTAATAGGGGGGTTTGTCCTGGGGGGTCTGTACTAATAGGGGGGGTTTGTCCTGGGGGGAGTCTGTACTAATGGGGGGGTTTTCCTGGGGGGTTTGTACTAATGGAGAGGGGGTTTGTCCTGGGGGGTCTGTACTAATGGAGGCTGGGTTTGTCCTGGGGGGAGTCTGTACTAATGGGGGGGTTGTCCTGGGGGGGTCTGTACTAATGGAGGGGGGTTTGTCCTGGGGGAGTCTGTACTAATGGGGGGGTTTGTCCTGGGGGAATCTGTACTAATGGGGGGGTTTGTCCTGGAGGGGTCTGGTCTAATGGGGGGGTTTGTCCTGGGGGGAGTCTGTACTAATGGGGGGGTTGTCCTGGGGGGAGTCTGTACTAATGGGGGGGTTGTCCTGGGGGGAGTCTGTACTAATGGAGAGGGGGGTTTGTCCTGGGGGTCTGTACTAATGGAGGGGGTGGGTTTGTCCTGGGGGAGTCTGTACTAATGGGGGGGGGTTTGTCCTGGGGGGTCTGTACTAATAGAGAGGGGGTTTGTCCTGGGGGTCTGTACTAATGGAGGGGGGGTTTGTCCTGGGAAGGAGACTTTACTAATGGGGGGTTTGTCCTGGGGAGTCTGTACTAATGGGGGGGTTGTCCTGGAGGGGTCTGTACTAATGGAGGGGGGGTTTGTCCTGGGAAGGAGACTTTACTAATGGGGGTTTTGTCCTGGGGGGTCTGTGCTAATGGGGGGGTTTGTCCTGGGGAGTCTGTACTAATGGAGGGGGATTGGTTTGTCCTGGGGGTCTGTACTAATGCAGGGGGGTTGTCGTGGGGGTCTGTACTACTGGAGGGGGGTCTGTACTAATGGAGGGGGGTAGTTTGTCCTGAGGGGGGTCTGTACTAATGGAGGGGGGTTTGTCCTGGGGGAGTCTGTACTAATGGGGGGTTTGTCCTGGAGGGGTCTGGTCTAATGGGGGGGTTTGTCCTGGGGGGAGTCTGTACTAATTGGGGGGGTTTGTCCTGGGGGGAGTCTGTACTAATGGGGGGTTGTCCTGGGGGGAGTCTGTACTAACGGGGGGGTTGTCCTGGGGGGTCTGTACTAATGGAGAGGGGGGTTTGTCCTGGGGGTCTGTACTAATGGAGGGTGTGGGTTTGTCCTGGGGGAGTCTGTACTAATGGGGGGGTTTGTCCTGGGGGGGTCTGTACTAATGGAGAGGGGGGTTTGTCCTGGGGGTCTGTACTAATGGAGGGGGTGGGTTTGTCCTGGGGGAGTCTGTACTAATGGGGGGGTTTGTCATGGGGGGGGTCTGTACTAATAGAGAGGGGGGGTTTGTCCTGGGGGTCTGTACTAATGAAGGGGGTGGGTTTGTCCTGGGGGAGTCTGTACTAATGGGGGGGTTGTCCTGGAGGGGTCTGTACTAATGGAGGGGGGTTTGTCCTGGGAAGGAGACTTTACTAATGGGGGGTTTGTCCTGGGGGGTCTGTGCTAATGGGGGGGTTTGTCCTGGGGAGTCTGTACTAATGGAGGGGGATTGGTTTGTCCTGGGGGGTCTGTACTAATGGAGGGGGGTTGTTGTGGGGGTCTGTACTACTGGAGGGGGGTCTGTACTAATGGAGGGGGTTAGTTTGTCCTGAGGGGGGTCTGTACTAATGGAGGTGGGTTTGTCCTGGGGGAGTCTGTACTAATGGGGGGGTTGTCCTGGAGGGGTCTGTACTAATGGAGGGGGGTTTGTCCTGGGAAGGAGACTTTACTAATGGGGGGTTTGTCCTGGGGGGTCTGTGCTAATTGGGGGGTTTGTCCTGGGGAGTCTGTACTAATGGAGGGGGATTGGTTTGTCCTGGGGGGTCTGTACTAATGGAGGGGGGTTGTTGTGGGGGTCTGTACTACTGGAGGGGGGTCTGTACTAATGGAGGGGGGTAGTTTGTCCTGAGGGGGGTCTGTACTAATGGAGGTGGGTTTGTCCTGGGGGAGTCTGTACTAATGGGGGGGTATGTCCTGGAGGGGTCTGGTCTAATGGGGGGTTTGTCCTGGGGGGAGTCTGTACTAATGGGGGGGTTTGTCCTGGGGGAGTCTGTACTAATGGGGGGGTTGTCTTGGGGGGAGTCTGTACTAATGGGGGGGTTGTCCTGGGGGGTCTGTACTAATGGAGAGGGGGGTTTGTCCTGGGGGTCTGTACTAATGGAGGGTGTGGGTTTGTCCTGGGGGAGTCTGTACTAATGGGGGGGGGGGGGTTTGTCCTGGGGGGGTCTGTACTAATGGAGAGGAGGGTTTGTCCTGGGGGTCTGTACTAATGGAGGGGGTGGGTTTGTCCTGGGGAGTCTGTACTAATGGGGGGGTTTGTCCTGGGGGGGTCTGTACTAATAGAGAGGGGGGTTTGTCCTGGGGGTCTGTACTAATGGAGGGGGTGGGTTTGTCCTGGGGGAGTCTGTACTAATGGGGGGGTTGTCCTGGAGGGGTCTGTACTAATGGAGGGGGGGTTTGTCCTGGGAAGGAGACTTTACTAATGGGGGGTTTGTCCTGGGGGGGTCTGTGCTAATGGAGGGGTTTGTCCTGGGGAGTCTGTACTAATGGAGGGGGATTGGTTTGTCCTGGGGGTCTGTACTAATGGAGGGGGGTTGTCGTGGGGGTCTGTACTACTGGAGGGGGGTCTGTACTAATGGAGGGGGGTAGTTTGTCCTGAGGGGGGTATGTACTAATGGAGGGGGGTTTGTCCTGGGGGAGTCTGTACTAATGGGGGGGTTTGTCCTGGAGGGGTCTGGTCTAATGGGGGGGTTTGTCCTGGAGGGAGTCTGTACTAATGGGGGGGTTGTTCTGGGGGGAGTCTGTACTAATGGGGGGTTGTCCTGGGGGGATTCTGTACTAATGGGGGGTTGTCCTGGGAGGTATGTACTAATGGAGAGGGGGGTTTGTCCTGGGGGTCTGTACTAATGGAGGGTGTGGGTTTGTCCTGGGGTGTCTGTACTAATGGGGGGGTTTGTCCTGGGGGGGTCTGTACTAATGGAGAGGGGGGTTTGTCCTGGGGGTCTGTACTAATGGAGGGGGTGGGTTTGTCCTGGGGGAGTCTGTACTAATGGGGGGGTTGTCCTGGAGGGGTCTGTACTAATGGAGGGGGGGTTTGTCCTGGGAAGGAGACTTTACTAATGGGGGGGTTTGTCCTGGGGGGGTCTGTGCTAATGGGGGGGGTTTGTCCTGGGGAGTCTGTACTAATAGAGGGGGATTGGTTTGTCCTGGGGGGTCTGTACTAATGGAGGGGGGATGGTTTGTCCTGGGGGTCTGTACTAATGGAGGGGGTGGTTTGTCCTGAGGGGGTCTGTACTAATGGAGGGGGATCTGTACTAATTAAGGGGGGATGGTTTGTCCTGGGGGTCTGTACTAATGGAGGGGGGTGGTTTGTCCTGAGGGGAGTCTGTACTAATGTAGGGGGGTCTGTACTAAAGGAAGGGGGTGGTTTGTCCTGGGGATCTGTACTAATGGAGGGGGTGGTTTGTCCTGGGGGGTCTGTACTGAGGGAGGGGTTTATACTTAGTGGGGAGTCTGCACTGACGGAGGGGGTCTATACTTAGTGGAGTGGGTCTGTACTGAGGGGCGACTATAGGTGGTGGAAGGGGGGTGACACCATGTTTTACCACACCGGGTGACACTAACCCTAGTGACGCCACTGCAGCTGCGGGCTCTTCTTTCCCCCCTCCCTCTCTTCCTCCCACTCCCTCTCCTCCTCGCGATGCTGTACTAGTGAGCGGCGCTTGCCAGCACAGCCGCCCACTATGTTTCTTCCCCTCGCCTTCATATCGGCCAGGGAAGAAATAGAATAGAAAAAGGAGCAGAGAAGAGGATTGTGGGACATGTTGTTCGAGAACTGGCAGCCCCACTGTAACAAAGAAACTGCAGCCCACACAGCATGCCCAGCTGAATGGGAGAGAGAGAGCCAGGAGCCCAGGAAAGTTTTCAGGGAAGTGCACCCAGGACTCCAGAGGGAGTGGACAGTGCTGAGAGAACACCATCAGAGAGAGAACCCCGCTGCCCTGCGCCACCAGAGGGAAAGCCACACAGCCTGGTGCCATCCCTGGTGGAAAAATGAATGGAGTCATTGACAGAATACAGTTCTGGGCTCTACCCAGCGGAGTCGCCACGGGCAATTCAGAGTGAGCTGACTCCTGATCAGAGGAACCGTTGTTGCTGTATCGCTGGGTCAGGTGAGAGGGCCGATCGGCCTTACTAACGTCCATAGGAACTGTAGTCTCTGACCATCTGCTGTATTATATCTGCAGTCTCTGACCGTCTCCTGTATTATATCTCCAGTCTCTGACCGTCTCCTGTAGTATGTCTGCAGTCTCTGACCATCTCCTGTAATATGTCTGCACTCTCTGACTGTCTCCTTTAATATGTCTACACTCAGTCTCTGACTGTCTCCTGTAATATGTCTGCACTCTCTGACCGCCTCCTGTAATATGTCTGCACTCTCTGACCATCTCCTGTACTATGATTGCAGTCTCTGACCGTCTCATGTATCATGTCTACAGTCTCTGACCGTCTCCTGTCTTGGGGCACTTTCTAACAGACTCTCTAACAGTAGCCCTCTCTGTGTGCATCAGAGAGACTCCCCTCCAGGTCTCATTAGTGTACACTCTTCCAGTATTTTCTTTATTGTTAAAAGATCATGGGAGGATCCCAGGGTAACGAAGACTTCTTAGGGGAGCATCTCTGTGCTTGAGTCGTTGCCATAGAAACATTTGTAAAGGGGAGGAGTTGGTAAGATGAACACGCCCATGTGGGGGCGCCAGAAATATTTATGCACCCAGGCGTCTGTGACCCTAGGATCGGCCCTGCTGGTGTATTCCTTGGCCTTCACAATCCTGTTTGTTCACGAAGGCTCTCTAACAAACCTCTGAGGGCTTCACAGAACAGCTGTATTTATACTGAGATTAAATTACACAAATTGAAAACCATTTATCATTTTCCTTCCATTTCACAGTTATGTGCCACTTTGTGTTGGACAATCACATAAAATCCCAATAAAATACATTTACGTTTTTGGTTGTAATATGAAAAAATTTGGAAAATTTCAAGGAGCATGAATACTTTTTCAAGGCACTGGAGGGCTTGAGCTAGATGATCACAATTTGGCCTTCTGGCTTCTGGGAACCAAAATTTCTATTCCTTTTATTAAAGGCAGCTATCCAACTGATCTATTCAGTTCTCTTATGAGCTATAACATTTGTGCTGAAATTTCATTGTGCAGTGTATTTTATTAAACTCCTTACTTTCTGAAAGATCAGAAAATAATTATTGTGAACTTCTGTAAAATAAGACCTTGAGACTGTCAAATACTGTAATTGTGCTAAAGCAAATTCTGAAATACAAGTTACTCTCTGAAAACGCTGTGATGGTTAGATCCATTGAGATAGAATCTATTATTGAAGTTTATGAATTCCTGTCTGTTACTTAAACTGGACTCTTTAATGAAAATCTGTCTGAGCTCATCAACCTACCTGTCACCACCAGAGCAGGAAGGAATTAACCACTTCAACACCGGGCTTTTTACTTTCAAAATATTTTATTTTCATAAGATAAATAATACAGAACATTACATCATGTTATATAAAAATAAATAAAAATAAAGAAAAAAGATTATGTTTAGGAATAAACAAACAGTCAATAAATGGATAAAATAATAAAAACATCCTAGAAAAAAGGATAGATTCATGTAAGCAATCAAAAGTTTGTCAGGGGGAGATCTCTTCATCCTTATAATATAATGGAAGGGAGAAGGGAAACCCTCTCTCCTTGGTAACCTGGAGCCCCTTATCGGGAACTAACTGCTCCAGGCATAGAGACCTCCTTCTGACTCTTAGGCCCCGAGAAGATTATCAGGGTCAACAGATCGGGATGGACTAAACAAGGCCGAACAAAACATTTGATAGTATCCCATTAAATCTAAATAAAAGAGACATAACATGTAATGGGAAACTAGAATTCCCAGAAAAAGAGTTTCCATAAATCCTTTTTAGAAGGAAGAAAAGAAGAGGAAAATAAAGACAGCGGGTAAAAAAGAGGACGGAGGGAAAGGGATGGGTATGTGTCCAACTTAATGTTGAATAGAAGGTAAAACAGCATCTTCACCAATCGAAATCCCCATATATTTGGCCCAAGGTTCCCATATTTTTTCGAATTTGGGAATGGTATTAGATAAGATGCTAGCTAATTTTTCCTGAGTTAGTATCCAAGATATTTTGGTTTTGGCATCTGACAGGAAAGGTTTTGGTTTTTTCCATGATTTGGCAATTGTGATTTTGGCGCCTGTAAAGATAAAGTGAATAAATTTTTGTGAAACCTTTGGTATGTGAGGAATATGAGCGTTCAAAATGGCTACTGGTAGGGACCTAGGGACCTGAAAACCTGTTACCTTAAAAATTAATAAAAATATTTTTCTCCAGAAGGGGCGAACTCTGGGGCACTCCCACCAAATATGAGGCATAGAGCTGTAAAGTTGGCAACCTCTGAAACACGTTGGATCTGATGCTGGATATATAGATGCCAGTCTGGAAGGAGTTAGATACCATCTGGTTATAACTTTAATATTTGCCTCCATTAAAGAGACATTAAGAATTCCTTTGAAAGATTTAGAGAAGGCTAAGTGCCAGGTATCCAAATTCCAACAAAACTGGGTGTCTTTTTCCCAAGCCTCCATATAGGAAGATTTTGATGTAGGGTGAGTGAGACATGAATATACCATAGATATGCCTCCCCTTTGTGAACCGGCCTGGCTGCACCATAACTCGTACTTCGTAAATTGGGGAGGAAGGAGTTTTTCCTTCCAGATTTGGTTTAAAAATGTGAAAATTTGATTAAACCGTGTTTTTTCAGAATCTGGAAGTTTCAGATGTTTGATGCAGTAGCTAAGGGATATAGGCCCTCCAGGATTAAAAAATTGTCCTATACGATACAATCCTTTCTCAATCCACCATTTAAATGCCTCTACATTTAGACCAGGGGGAAGTCAGGGTTATTGAATAAATGAGAAAGAGGTCTTTCAGAGGATATAAGGTTTGGGAGGTTTCTTAGGGAATCCGAGTCGGGGACATTATGGGGGGTCTTTTTTTTGGGGGGCACCATAAAAGGTATTCTAAGGATAATGTTGGTGTAGCCTCTTTTTCAATATTGATCCAGTCTGGTTTTTCTGTTGCAGAATAAATCAAATAAGTCTGGACTAGTCTAGCTGCTAAGTAGTATTTATGTAGGTCAGGTGGACCTAAACCTCCCTGTTTTCTGTGACGAAGTAATGTGTTTTGGGGGATGCGGTAACCTGAAGCACCCCAGATAAATTTGATGATTTTACTTTGGAGCTTTTTCAAGTGATTCTTCGTAATGGGAATAGGAAGAGATCTAAAGAAATAAAGGATTCTAGGGAGCAGAGTCATTTTTATAGAATTAATTCTACCTAGCCAAGATAATTTGTTTTGGACCAAGATGCTAGATCATTCTCAAATTTTTTGAATAAAGGTGGATAATTATGTAAAAAAAGGGTCTCAATGCGGGCTGTTAAGGTAATGCCCAGATATTTGATTAAGGTGTCTGTCCATTCAAATCCAAAGGATTGTTTAAGCAACAAGACACTAGACAAGGTAAGCGAAACATTTAGAGCTTGTGATTTTGAGTAATTTACCCTAAGGCCTGAGACCTCAGAGAAGGCCTTCAGAACCTGGCAGACGTTAGGAAGGGATATCAGCGGAGACATCACGAACAATAAGATGTCATCTGCAAATAGGCCACATTTGTGAATTTGATTACCACAGGATACTCCTTTAATATTGTTATTTTGTCTGATGGCTATGGCTAATGTTTCAATGGCAATAGCAAATATGAGAGGGGAAAGCGGGCATCCCTGTCTAGTGCCTCGTGCTATATTGATTAGGTTGGAATAATGACCCTGTAAACGGATAAGAGCCTGAGGGTGAGAATAAAGGGAATGTAAGAGGCCCTAAAGCGAACTCCAAAGCCCCATCGATCTATTAGGGAAAACAGGTATGGCCATGACACTGAGTCAAAGGCCTTTTGCAGATCCAGTGACAGTAGTAAGCCTTGTTGTTTTTCTCCTACCTCCCAGTTGGATTGCAGAATAGATACAATATCTATTGCTCGTCTGATTTGGTCTGGGCCCTGTCTATCTGGGATGAAGCCCACCTGGTCTTTGTGTATATAATGTTTAATAAAAGATGCTAATCGATTGGCCATGATCTTTGTCATAATTTTAATATCGTTGTTTATTAGGGAAATAGGGCGATAATTACTGATGTCTTCAGGATTTTTGTCTGGTTTGGGTATAACTGTAATAAATGCCATATTAAGATGTGTGTCTAATGGTAGGCCATTTGTTTTGTCATTAAAAAATTTGGTTAGATAGGGGGCTAAGGTGTTGGCGAAAGTCTTATAATAGGGTATAGATAAACCACCAGAGCCAGGGGCTGATCCGTTTTTGAGGTGTTTAATAACCCCCATAACCTCCTCTATTGTGAAGGGAGCCTCAAGTAAACATTTGTGTGAGAGGGTTATGGAAGGAATGGGAAGATCGTCTAAATACCTAGATAGAACATCTTTGTCTGGCTTCGAGTGAGTGTCATACAATTTAGAATAAAACTCTTGAAATGCTTCTAGGATTTTGACGGGGTTTGCAGTAAGCGGTTGACCTGCTATACGGATTTTAGGTATAGAATGAATTCTAACTCTAGGAGAGAGTTTTGTAGCAAGTAACAGCCCTATTTTGTTTGCATTTGTGTAAAATTTGTTGCAACTCCATCTAATCACTTTTTCCGCTTGTGTTGTAAGGGCTAAATTTAATTCAAGTTTGGCCTTGTCTATGAGCGATATGGGGAACTTAGAGGGATCTTGTTTGTGACGATTTCTAAGGGTTATGTACTCTTCTTCCAAACGTTCTATTTGAGCTTTGCGGTTGCGTTTAGTTTGAGTAGAGATTTGAATGATTTTTCCCCGGATGACAGCTTTATGAGCCGCCCAAAGCGTCTCAGAGGAGATATCCTCCGGGTCTTTGAGGGAAAAATATTCATGCAAGGCTTTATTTATTATCTCATTTGTGGTTGGATTTGTAAGGATTGATTCGTTAAGTTTCCAAAACCCTTTCGAGCTTCTAAGAGAACTGGAGTTTAGGGAAATAATTACCAACGAATGATCTGATAGGGCCGTATCCTTGATGTGGCCATTTAGTATGAGCAGAATGAGGTGTGAAGGGGTAAGGATGTGGTCTATTCTTGCGTATGTGTTGTGGGGGTGTGAATAATGTGTGAAGTCCCGTTTGGAAGGGTGTAATTCCCTCCAAACATCTGCTAAATTGTGATTCGAAAGAATTTTAGCTATTTTGCGGCTTTCATTGGTCGGGCGGGTCAATTGGTCTTTGGAGGGTTTGGACTTATCCAGAGCCTGGTCAAAAGCAACATTCAAGTCTCCCCCCAAAATGACCATTCCTAATAACATAGGGCTCAGTGTGTCCATCATATTTTTGAAGAATGGGGCTTGGCCTCTGTTAGGGGCATAATATGAGACTAGGGTGTATAGTTGACCATCAATTGAACCTTGTAATAACATAATTCTTCCATCTGGATCAACATAGTCGAAAGACTTCTCGAATTTGCAGGATTTGGAAAATAGAATGGCTACTCCCTTAGTTTTATTTTCCGCACTAGCAAGGTGGAATTGCGGAAAATGAGGGTGAATATAATTAGGACTGTATCGTATAGGGAAGTGCGTTTCCTGGAGCAAAAGAATATCTATTTTAAGGGATTTATAGTAATCTAAAAATGTTCTCCTTTTGACAGGAGAATTCAAGCCTTGAACATTGTGAGAGGCTATTTTAAGGTGTGTTTTTTGGTTGCTAGCCATGAGATTCAAGGGGGGCATATCCGCTATTACTGACCCCACTCACCCTTAAAGGACCTTGGTACTGAGGCTTGATCAGGTGTACTTCCAAGTGGAGATTGAGGTGTTTAACAGTCATTGATCCGAGAGCTGGCAACTCTAAAAGACAATTGGGTTAGACACACAAGGGAAAAGAAAAAAAAAATAACATAACATAGAAAAAAGTAAGAAAAGAGATGGAATATAGAAAAGAAGTCTCCTAACATGTAAGGTTAGGACCCGAGAGAGGAGACTCCTCTCGAATCCTTTTAACCAGATCAAAAAAAGAGTCTGGACTAAGACGGCCAGACAACCTATCCCCTGAAGACCTGAAGATTTCCAGACGATAGGTGGGTACACACGTGGACCACCCCCATACAGGGCACCTATAGAAAAAATCGAATAAAAAAGAAAATTATTTTTGCACGGTAAAACGAGAGAAGGCTTATGTAAAGCTCTATAACCTAGAAAGTACTTTACAGTAGTAGAATTATCATAACATTTTAGTAAGCAATATGATACTAGATAAAAAAAAAAAAAAGGGAACATAGAGCTTTATAGAAAAAACTGAAAAACTGTGAGAATTGAACCAGAGAGCAGGTTGAATTTAGGATGGATTTATCCTAACACCTGAGGTACAGAAAAATCTGTGCTCGGATTTTAGATCCGAGGGAAAAAAAGGTAGTAACAAAAGAGGTGAAAAAGAGCAATGTCAAGTAGGGCTATTGTCTTTAATCTTGTTTTTCTTTCCTTTGTTCCAAAGGGGAGATTGTGGGCTTGTTGGAGTAGGTCTTTTAGTAGAACCAGGACCAGTTGTAGAGGGGTCCATGTCAGCTTCAGTAGAAATAAGTTTGAGTTGGAGAAGGATCCGCTCTCCTTCCTGTAGGCTTGAGAAGGAGTAAGGTCTACCATTTTCAGAGAATTTCACCGCAAAGGGAAAGGCCCATCTGTATTTAATGTCTTTCTGAGACAAGATCAGTAGCAGGGGTTTAAGTGCTCTTCTGCGTTGGATTGTAGAAGGAGATAAATCAGCAAAAAGTTGAATTGGGTGTCCTTGACATAGTATTTGAGGGGTTATTCTAGTTTGTTTCATGACCTCTTCTTTTACTGAGAAGAAATGGGGTTTAGCAATGATATCTCTTGGCTTTCCATCCTTTCAAGGAGGACCCAAAGCTCTGTGAGCCCTATCCAGCTCAAGGCGCTGCTGGGGGACATTAGGTAGAAGAGATTTAATCAGGTCTTGTACTGCTAGTGTGACATCTAGCACAGATTCAGGTAAACCTCTGATTCTGAGATTATACCTGTGTGACCTGTTCTCGAGGTCATCGATTCTTGAATTAACATAATCCAGTTGTTCTTGTACCGAGGATACAATTTTAGCAGTTTGGTTAGTGGAAGCCACTGTTTCTTCCAATTTGTATTCAATAGAGTCTATTCTTGTTCCTAGGTTGTGGAAGTCAGCTTTTAAATCACTAGTTAATTTGGCTACAGTTTGAGCTAAACCCCTGTCCAGGAGTTCAGAATTTTTTTGGAACAGGTCTGCCATCTGTAATGCCTGGTCTCTTGGAATAATTTCTGAGGTAATAGGGCTGGGATGAGAGGCAATAATGTGTCCTGTGGAAGAATGGATACTGTCGGGCTTTGTGAAAAAAATAAGAGGTTCACCAGTGGCTGAGGAGGTATTAGGTGTCTGTAGTAGTCCTGCTTTAAGTTCTGAGGAAATAGGCAGACCCTCTGAGGAGATATTTTGTCTGAGGTCTGTGAGTAGAAGGGTACCTGACACAGTAGGCTGTGCTGTGGCGGCCATCTTGGATTTTCGGCCGTGATTACTGGGACGAATTGCAGCTTTTGGGTCCTTTCTAATGTAATAAAAAATAGCCAGGAATGTACCTGGACCCCTCAGGAGTCTGCCCAGAAATTTTCGTGAAAATCCGTTCACCGTGCGGGCTGTAATGGGCACCATTGTATGAGGCTGGAGTGGGGCTCACAGCTCAAGCAGCCATACATGGAGCCAGCCTCTCCCACTCTACCACACCGGGCTTTTTATACCACTTCCATACCGGGCCTATTCTGGCACTTCTCTCCTACATGTACAAATTCACATTCTTTTGCTAGAAAATTACTCAGAACCCCCAAACATTATATACGTTTTTTTAGCAGACACCCTAGGAAATAAAATGACGGTCATTGCAACTTTTTTTCTTGCACGGTATTTGCGCAATAATTTTTCAAACGCCTTTTTTTGAGAAAAAAAATGGTTTCATGAATTAAAAAATAACAAAAGAGTAAAGTTAGCCCAATTTTTTGGGAAAATATGAAAGATGATGTTACGCAGAGTAAATAGATACCTAACATGTCACTCTTTAAAATTGCGCACACTCATGGAATGGCGCCAAACTTCGGTACTTAAAAATCTCCATAGGCGACGCTTTAATTTTTTTTACAGGTTACCAGGTTAGAGTTACAGAGGAGGTCTAGTGCTAGAATTGTTGCACGCGCTCTAACGCACGCGGCGATACCTCACATATGTGGTTTGAAAGGCGTTTACATATGTGGGCGGGACTTAAGTGTGCGTTCGCTACAGATCGCGAGCTACCGGGGACAGGGGCGTTTAAATTTTTTTATTTTTTTTTTACACTTATTTTACTTTTTTTTTTTGATCACTTTTATTCCTATTACAAGGAATATAAACATCCCTTGTAATAGGAATGTGTGTGACAGGTCCTCTTTATTGAGAGATGCAGGGTCAATAAGACCCCACATCTCTCCTCTAGGCTGGAAAGCATGAGATCGTGATTTTTTTTTCACTGATCTCATGTTTACTAGCCGCAATGGCGGCTTTGTTTACACCTGAGGACCCGGGCGTGACGTCATCACATCGCGCCCGGGCCTCCGACGGTCATAGAGATGACTGGTGACCATCTGGTCACCAATCATCTCTATGCTCGTCACATGACCCACCACCGGCGCCGGACGATTCTCTCCGGGTCCCCGATGGCACGGGAGAGCCCGGAGAAGCACCGGATGGCGGCGGGAGGGGGGGGATGTCCCCTCCTGCCACCTATAAGAATGATCAAGCAGCGGAACCGCCGCTATGATCGTTCTTATGGTGCACAGAATCGCTGGCACAACAAAAGGATATCTGAATGATGCCTCTAGCTGCAGGCATCATTCAGATATTCCCCCTCAAACCCAGAACGTCATATGACGCCCACCCAGGTTGGAAGATCCCATCTGTGGGCGTCATATTACTATGGCTGGGTATTGAAGTGGTTAAACACCATTGGTGTAGTTATGTGTTTATTAAAATATCATCAAATTCATTTTTTTTTTTTTACTAGCATACTTCCCTAAATTATGTCTTTCTTAAGCTTCCTGTACAGCAAAGTTCAAACCAGAAGATGGATGGCCTGCACTCTAAGCCAGTCAGAGCCCTAGTGCTTTTGCAGTGCTGTCGGTCTAACAATGTGATAATGTTTACAGGAGGGAAGTGCACAGGTGTAAATAACTCATTGGGGTTTATTTTCTAAAGGCAAATAGACTGTGCACTGTGCAAAGTACAGTTGAACTCTGCAAGAGCAGTTAAGCCTGAGCCTGATCACATTCCAACACTGTCCGAAAGCCACGTCCTACTTGCTCTCTTCTCACTGGATATGGAGGCATCAGTGGGAATCATTGGCCCTGCTGCTGTCAATCAAATCCAGTGAGGAGGGGGTGGGGGTCAATGGACTTGCACAGCCTGGCTCAGGATCGGGCCTGCATGTGTGCCACCATAGGAAGCTGCTTCCTATGGTGACACATTGAGGAGAGGAGCCAAAAGTATCGGCGGGGGACCCAAGAAGCTCTGTGCAAAACCATTGCACAGGGCAGGTAAGTAGTAAGTATGACATGCGTGTTATTTTATTTTTTAAACAGTACAATCACTTTACTGTGAAACCATATTCAATTTTAAAAGTAAAAATTCTGACATCTTGGCTCTGCCCAGCTAACTGCCATTCCTTTGCCCATTGAGACTGCCAGTGCTCAGTGGCACATAAAGGTACTGCCAATGGACAGGGGAATGGCAGTTGGTGGAGTTTAACCGTTACATTAGCAAAAGACAGCCACCGGTAGCACAATGAAACTGAATTATAGAGAGGAACAGAGAGACTTTTATAGTGAATAAAAGTAATGCAAGGCATTTTGAAGTAAAGATTAAATTCAATTGCAATACAGGAAAGCATCGGCACTGGCATTACTTGTCTGTCTGGATAACAAGATTAAGCAATATTACAAGTCCTTTAGCAGGGAAAGCTATTTACATACCTGTGCACTTAATGATTTGCCTGGAGTTCTGCTTTAAAATCGAAATTGTTTATGTAGCACTGTAGGAGCTGCTGGTTATTATTTTGAGTCTTTGTCGTCACCCCTACCCACAGTTCACCAGGTCAGAAGCTTAGAGTCTATACTGGGCCTTGCGCCCACGGATGTATGCACCAGTCACTTAGTTATTTTCCAATGCTTTTATTAAACAACTTGAGCAGTAAAGGGATGGAGGGTTAGGGGAAAGTTCAGATAAGACAAATACAACTCCTTGTCAGCGGATCTTGCTCACCCGGATAGGCCTCTCTCACTGCCCTAACAGCCGGAATAATGCATGGACAAAAGTCTCTGCCACAGACTTGGGTGAAATGAATAAAGTCTCTGCCACAGTGTCACAATGGTACTGATGTGAGCCCACAGGCGAGCAGGTGATACGGGATCCCCCAGGGCGTGGAATCTAAGGGCCAGCCGGTATTCTGCCAGCGACCCCCTCACTGTCAGACCCGGATGGATGAAGCAAAGGAAAGCCGTATAGCAAGCCAAGGTCAGGGCAGGCTGCAGACAACGTAATCAGGAGAACTAGCTGATTCGGTACACAAGAGATCAGTTCACGAGAAGTCAGGTAAGCAGGTTACAGGCAGGGAGCTCTGAAACAAGTGTTGCTCAAGCAACCAGAAACTGGTCTGAGTGGAATTTAAATAGCGAGGCACATGGGGGGCTGGACAGGAAGTAGCAGGAAGGAACGATATATTAAGCAATAGGTGAAGCCGGCGACACCCATAGCTGCAGAGTGCAGCCAGAGCTGAACACAAGCTTGTGGAACAACAGGTAAGGTAAGACACAGATCAGCTCCGCAGCTGATCTGTGAAACACAGGATTCGATGATCAGCAATAGACAAGCGAACACAGCTACACAGTACCTAAAGTTCCTTTAAGCCATCCGGCAGTACTGTGAGGCAGATTTGGTTAGGGTGCATCCTCCAATTGAGTCACCAGGCTCCTCTTGAGAACTTACACAATTGGTGGATGACTAAATACTTTTTTGCCCCACTGTATAAATAAAGCCCTATGTGCTTTCATATCTGTCTTATCTATATATAACACACTCTTCAAATGTGCTTTAAAGTGCATGGTTTTCCCTTTTATGTGTAGCGGGGTCTTCTTTAAGGCCCTATGGACTACGTTACCCAGAACCCCGTTTGGCACCCAGGGTGCATTTGGCCACCGCAGAGACTCATGGGTGGGGCTATAAAGGGAAGGGGCGAGGCTAGTCTCGGCCTCTTTGGACACCGCGCTGCAATCAATAGGACTCCCTGTGCGGATCTGCTGCAGTGCAAGGCCTGAGGCCTGGGCCTTGCGCACCTTCCAAAGAGCCTTCCACCCCACTGCTGAGCCTGGGTGGCACCTGATTTCTTTCGAGTTTGCTAACATCAGTTGGACCGGGGACCCGGCCGTTGCAGACCCTGTGTGCGGAGACACAGTGGTGAAAGTCCCGGACTGGGATCGCATCCGGAGGGGTGAGCGAGCACCTGCTCACGTCATTAACTTGTACTGTGATTAGGCCTAGTGACTGCCTTGGCCCACCGTGCGGAACTGAGTTGTGTAGTCTCCGGTGAAGTGTTCTTTCTTTATTAACCATAATTGGATTACAAATACTGTTCCTGAATGTGCACCACCGTTCATCTTGCATGCAAAGAATTGTTCTCACAGAGACTGAGTTTATCTGAGTCAGGCCTGACCAGGGATTAGAATTTTGTTGGTGCGCCACATTGCGCATGGAGAAGATAGCTGCACGTGGCGTGTGATCGCTCTGCACTATCACTGATTAGTATGTTTATTACTGCAGGGCTCTGCATGTATGTTATGTGACAAGTTTATCATTTACCTTTATACCAAATTAAATCATTTATGGTTTATCACTCCGGTATCAGTGTTCATTATTGCATATATTAACTGGTCATATTACTGTAGATTGTGCATAACCAAATATAGAAAGTTATATTACTAAAACATCCCCTAGAC
Source organism: Rana muscosa (assembly GCA_029206835.1). Lineage (NCBI taxonomy): Eukaryota > Metazoa > Chordata > Amphibia > Anura > Ranidae > Rana > Rana muscosa. The sequence goes on from CM055124.1 coordinate 31,777,934, forward strand.
TAACTGTGCCAAAGGAGGGTCAAGTAGATTGCCGGGGGTTGGCGGTGCTGTGTACAGGGCCCGAAACAGAACCAGCGGCTCTCTTAACTGGGGGTATCGCTACATATGAATAAGAAAATGACATAATGATGTTCGGCTGGTATAATAATGCTATGGGGCTGGTATGAATTTTTTTCTAGGGCTGGTTTTTATTCCCAGTCCGGTCCTGATGGCAGGACCCATGGTTTACCTGCAGAACATTGCCCAAAGCATCACGCTGCCTCCTCTGGCTTGCCTTCTTGCCATAGTACATCCTGGTGCCATCTCTTACCCAGGTAAGCAACACTTTCACCGCCGGCCATCCACATGATGTAAAAGAAAACTTGATTCTTAAAGTATAACTAACTTTTTATTTTCTTTTTGGACAGAGTGGAGAAGGATTATTGCCCCTATCAGTTGTTATTGCTGTCTGTGCCCCTGTTATGGAGATTCACCCTCTATATTTGTCCTGTTTACTATTATTACTGAAAGTGAAAGTAAAAGAAAACCCCAATTTTTGGGTTGTCCCCAGAAAAGTAGTAGATGGGAAATCTTCCATTGGGAACACTAGTTCTGGTGAGCTGGGGGGGCCCAAAACATTCCTTTAATTTGCAGAGATATCCTCTCACTTCCTGTTTGGCTATGGGACAGGAAGTCAAGGAAAATCTCTGCAATGGGATAGAGATGGCGAAGAAAAAAAAAATCTGACAGCGGTTATAACCCTTCCTTACTTGCAATGCCTATTTTTTCTGCTTTCAACATATCAATGTCTAGGACAATATATTTACTTGCTGCCTAATATACCCCACCAACATTCAGATGTCATTGTAATGCGATAATCAATGTTATTTACTTAACCTGTCAATGATCTTCATGTTTGGGCTGATTAGTATATAAAATAACACTTTTAGGTAGATTATACTTTAATCTTTTTAATCTCAGTGTTCCACCACAATATTACAGTAAAAGAAGCAGTTAATAAAATGTGTGAAAAGGCAATATTTCTTTACAATGCAAGTAAACGTTTTATGGCCTCGTCTTAAAACCTTGACAAACAATCAAAGCAAAGTCCCAGGACAGAAGTGATTTATCAACTTCTTCCTGAGCTTTTACTCTGTTACTAAAATAAAGGTGCAAAGCACTGGTAAGTAAAAGTGATGGTAAAGGTGGACGCACATACCCAACCTGAATGCACTGGAAAAGTGGAGTCTGATCAAATGTAAGAACTTTTGTCCTTTTTTGCTCTAACCATTTCAATAAAATTTACAGAGCTGCAATAGAAACTTGCAGTAAACATAATTATATAGGGGTGACCAATCATAATTAATAATTGACACCCCGAACGCAGTGCATTTGCCTGAACAGAAGTACTATACAATCCGGTTGCAGTGAGTTTCCAAAATTAGTACATGATCTTCTTTTGGTGCGGTGCAGTGCGATTTGAGTAAATTTTTATAAAGATACGTCACAAACACATAGCAAGGGTATGGAATAACATCACGTTTATTGCATGGTGTGTAACCACATTTTCCACAGAACACTACCCATAGAATACTCTAGGAGTCCAATTAACAGACCTAATAATTGTCTAATGATAAGTTCTTTAACATTATGCCATAGACTGTTCCAGCCCTGGGGTAGGGGCATCTAGCTCTTCAGGAATTTTCACAGGCTAACACCTGCTTCATCAAGAAGCTGTGGAACTTTTAGCAATGTATCTAAAACATCAAACCTTTCCAAAATTAGTTTATGGACATAAAATCTTTTTTAAATTAAGATGCAATAATTTATTATTTACATATGTGACTCAATACATCCACTTGCATAAAAATTGCTTCCGGTTTCGATCTCCAGCGTGATGTGACGTCACCCAGCTCTGCTCAACACGTTGCGTCACTGGACAAAATGACTTCTTCAGTGTAAGAAGTCATGTGTCCAGTGATGCAACATGGCGGGTGACGTCACTTCAGGTTGGAGATCGAAACTGAAAGCAATTTTTATATAAGTGAATGTATTGAGTCACATATTTAAATTCTAAATTATTATAATTTTAATCTAAAAATGGTCTGTGGAAGATTTTATGACCATGAACTAGTTGTGGAATGTTTTGATATTTTAGGTACATTGTTAAAGTTCCACAGCTTCCTGATGAAGCAGGTGTGTGAAAATTGCTGAAGAGCTACAGGCCCCCTACCTCAGAGCTGGCACATTCTATGACATGGTGTTAAAGAACTTATCGTGCGATAATTCATATGTCTGTTAATTGGTATTACGCTGTTCTATGTGCTTTGCTTGAGTCTGTGTGACTCTCTGTACTTATATGCTGTATGTGGCAAAGCCGTTTAAGGCCTTTTTAAGGGACCTGCAAGTTCATTCTCTGGGATTATTATACTGTCTATATGGGGGAGTAATCACATAGATATCTTCAAGGACATGTGACCTATATTACTGGTAATTTATGGATCTATTGCTGAGGTGAGTATTCATTCTAGAAGGTGGTGGAACACTGTTTTACTTGTTAGGGTGTATTTGAGCACTACCAAGATATCACGTTGGAATCCTTTTATTTATTGGACTTTTACTATATACCGTATTCTATGCACTTTTATTTTTCAGTATATTTTTTTAAAGAGTTTAGAGACTCACTGTTTTCAGTGATATATTGCACTGTATGGAATGTTATGTGTTCCAATGTTCATTTTATATTATTTATGATTGATTTCTGACACTGTGATCTACTGAATGGAGTAGCTTTATATTGTTTTTTATGTATACATTTTGAACAACAGTTCTACACGGATTCTTATTCATTTCAGTTCTCCATGATGTTTGGAACAACCAGGGCCATCGGAACAGGCAAACCAAGCAGCTGCTTGCGTCCCTGAGCTGTCCTGGGGCCCCAGCAGAGGGAGGAGCCAGAGGACTCGAAGAGGCAGCACGGGAGGAGGTAAGACATTCCCCCCCGCATATCCACTGTAATATCGTGTGATCGGCGCCCCCCCCCCCCACTCCCGCGAAAAGGCGCCCCCCTCCCGTGAACGGCGTCAATGTTCTGCGATACCCACGCTCAACAGCTTGTTGTCCAAGTCCCGTGGCAGCCCCCCCCTCAACAATCTGGTGTCCTGAAAGAAAATGCCAATGTCCCGTGGTAGCACCCAACTTTGAAATTTGTTGTCCATTGTGCTTGGGGCCCCCAAATTCCTTCAAACGGCCCTGGGAACAACCTACTTGCCAAGTTCCTTCAAAAATTGTGTGCAAGTGTACCCAGAAGAATTGAAGAAGGTGGTGACTAGGGATGGGTCCAACACCCCCCGGTTCGGTTCGCACCAGAACATGCGAACAGGCAAAAAATTTGTTCGAACACCGTTAAAGTCTATGGGACACGAACATGAAAAAAACAAAAGTGCTAATTTTAAAGGTTACTATGCAAGTTATTGTCATAAAAAGTGTTTGGGGACCTAGGTCCTGCCCCAGGGGACATGTATCGATGCAAAAAAAAGTTTTAAAAACGTCAGTTTTTCCGGGAGCAGTGATTTTAATAATGCTTAAAGTGAAACAATAAAAGTGAAATATTCCTTTAAATTTCGTACCTGGGGGTGTCTATAGTATGCCTGTAAAGTAGCGCATGTTTCCCGTGTTTAGAACTGTCCCTGCACAAAATTTTATTTCTAAAGGAAAAAAAGTCATTTAAAACTACTCGCGGCTTTTAATGAATTGTCGGGTCCTGGCAATACAGATAAGTCATTGAAAAAAACAGCAGGGGTTCCCCCCCAGTCCATTACCAGGCCCTTTGGGTCTGGTATGAATATTAAGGGGAACCCTGAACCAAAATAAAATAAAAAAAGCGTGGGGGTTCCCCCCCAAATTCCATATAAGGCCCTTCAGGCTCAGTATGGATATTAAGGGGAACCCTGCGCCATTTTTAAAAATAAATCTCGTGGGGTTCCCCCCAAAAATCTATACCAGCCCCTTCAGGTCTGGTATGGATTTTAAGGGGAACCCCGCACAAAAAAAATGGCGTGGGGTTCCCCCCAAAAATCCATACCAAGCCCTTATCCGAGCACGCAACCTGGCAGGCCGCAGGAAAAGAGGGGGGGTGAGAGAGCGCCCCCCCCTCCTGAACTGTACCAGGCCACATGCCCTCAACATGGGGAGGATGTCCCCATGTTGATTGGGACAAGGGCCTTATCCCCACAACCCTTGCCCGGTGGTTGTGGGGGTCTGTGGGCGGGGGGCTTATCATAATCTGTAAGCCCCCTTTAACAAAGGGGACCCCAGATCCTGGCCGCCCCTATGTGAATTGGTAACGGGGTACATTTTACCCCTACCTTTTAACAAAAAAAAGTGTCAAAATGTTAAAAAACGCAGGAGACAGTTTGGGGCAAGTCCTTTATTAAAAAGAAAAAAAGAAAAAAGAAAAAAAAAAGGTTCCAACGATGTAATCCACTCTCGAGCGATACTGAAAAAACATAAAAATAAAACCCCGTCACTACGAATGATACCGCCTCATAGGAGGCGCCCGGCTGACTGGCGCTCTGCCGGGTTGACAGCTCTTTTATAGATGAGGGCGGGGCCACACGGGAAACCCGTGTTGTGCAAGAGGGGGCGGGGTGACCCGTACACACCATTGGGTAACCCCGTGCGTTCTCCTTGCATCAGAAAGGGGGCGGGGTCACCCGCGCATGTGACGTGTGGCCCTCATCTGTAAAAGAGCTGTCAACCCGGCAGAGCACCATTCAGCCGGGCGCCTCCTATGAGGTGGTATCGTTCGTAGCGGCGTTTTTTTATTTTTTTCCGTATCGCTCGAGAGTGGATTACATTGTTGGAACCTTTTTTTTTTTTCTTTTTAATAAAGGACTTGTCCCAAACTGTCTCCTGTGTTTTTTAACATTTTGATACTTTTTTTTTGTGAAATGATAGGGGTACAATGTACCCCGTTACCAATTCACATAGGGGGCGGGATCTGGGGGTCCCCTTTGTTAAAGGGGGCTTCCAGATTCCAATAAGCCCCCTGCCCGCAGACTCCCACAACCACCGGGCAAGGGTTGTGGGGATGAGGCCCTTGTCTCCATCAACATGGGGACATCCTCCCCATGTTGAGGGCATGTGGCCTGGTACGGTTCAGGAGGGGGGGCGCTCTCTCGGATAAGGGTCTGGTATGGATTTTTGGGGGGAACCCCACGCCATTTTCTTTTATTTTGGTGCAGGGTTCCCCTTAAAATCCATACCAGACCTGAAGAGAAACCCCACGCCATTTAAAAAAAAATGGCGCAGGGTTCCCCTTAATATTCATACAAGACAATTCAATGACTTTTATCTGTATTGCCGAGACCCGACAATTCATTATAGCCGCGATCAGTTCTAAATTACTTTTTTTTCTTTAGAGATGTCATTCTGTGCAGGAACTTTTCTAAGCACGGGAAACATGCGCTACTTTACAGGCATACTATAGACCCCCCCCCCCCAAAGAACGAAATTTAAAGGAATATTTCACTTTTATTGTTTCACTTTAAGCATTATTAAAATCACTGCTCCCGAAAAAAAAACGTTTTTAAAACTTTTTTTTGCATTGATACATGTCCCCTGGGGCAGGACCCGGGTCCCCAAACACTTTTTATGACAATAACTTGCATATTAACCTTTAAAATTAGCACTTTTGATTTCTCATATACTTTTAAAGGGTGTTCCGCGGCTTTTCGAATTTGCCGCGAACACCCCAAATTGTTCACTGTTCGGCGAACAGGCAATGTTTGAGTTGAACAGATAGCCCATCCCTAGTGGTGACACCAAATATTGATTTGATTTGGATTTCTCTTCTGTTCATTTACGTTCCATTTTGTTAATTGATAAAACACTTCTATTTCTGAAATCATTCTTAACCGCTTTAGATCCGGGCCATAGACTATTGACGGCCTCAATGTGGATCTAAAAATCCGGGAGGATGTCAATAGACGTCCTCGGCTATTTTGGCCACTGGGGGGCGCGCGAGCGCCGCCAGCGGCACGCGCCTGCGCCCGGCGCATCACTGAGATGCCGATGCGCGTGCCTGGCGGCCGTGATGTCCGCCAGGCACCCACGATTGGCCGGTACACAGAGCAGGGACGTGGATCTCTGTGTGTAAACACAGAGATCCACGTCCTGTCAGGGAGAGGGACCGATGCTGTGTCCCTTGTACATAGGGACACAGATCGGTCACCTCCCCCAGTCAGTCCCCTCCCCCACACAGTAGTAATCACTCCCAGGGCACACATTTAACCCCTTCCTCGCCCCCTAGTGTTAACCCCTTCCCTGCCAGTGTCATTTTTACAGTAACCAGTGCATTTTTATAGCGCTGATCGCTGTATCAATGACAGTGGTCCCAAAATGGTGTCAAAAGTATCCGATGTGTCCGCCATAATGTCGCAGTCACAATAAAAATCGCTGGCCGCCGCCATTACTAGTAAAAAAAATAATAATAATAAAAATGCAATAAAACTATGCCCTATTTTGTAGACGCTATAACTTTTGCACAAACCAATCAATAAACGCTTTTTGCGATTTTTTTTTTTTTTTTTTTACCAAAAATATGTAGAAGAATACGTATCGGACTAAACTAAGGAAAAATATATAAAAAAAAAAAATGGGATATTTATTATAGCAAAAAATAAAAAAATATTGTGTTTTTTCAAAATCCTCGCTCTTTTTTTGTTTATAGCGCAAAAAATAAAAACCGCAGAGGTGATCAAATACCACCAAAAGAAAGCTCTATTTGTGGGAAAAAAAGGACGTCAATTTTGTTTGGGAGCCACGTCGCACGACCGCGCAATTGTCATTCAAATCGTGACCGCGCTGAAAGCTGAAGATTGGCCTGGGCAGGAAGGGGGTTTAAGTGCCCAGTAAGCAAGTGGTTAATTTCCAGCATTTTTTCAAACCTGCCTATGACTTTTGCACAGTACTGTATATGAAAAAGAATTGTTTAAAAACTTAATGTGGATAACTTTAAACAAAATATCTTTTCACTAAACTCAGTTATGAGAAGTACATACTATATTAAAGGAGTAGTAAAGTTACATGTTTTTTCACCTTAATGCATCCTATGCATTAAGGTGAAAAAACATTCGACAATACCGCCCCCCCCGAGCCCCCGTTTTTCTTACCTGGCCCCTCGAAAGTCCCATGCTCGTCCCCGTCATCCTCTTCGTTTTTCAGCCAGGCCGACGATTGGCTACACTGGATGGATTGAAAGCAGCGCAGCCATTGGCTGGCGCTGCTGTCAATCACATCCAATGACGCGGCACGCGGGGGGCGGGGCCGAGTGATACAGTCGGCGGCTATGGCCACCGCTGTATCACGGGAGCGCGCCCGCAATCACTCCACACCATGCGAGCTCACTCGCATTAAGGTGTGGAGTCCCTGCGGGGAGGAGCTGAAACAGCCGCCGAGGGACCCCAGAAGACCAGGATCGGGGCCACTGTGTGCAAAACGAGCTGCACAGTGGAGGTAAGTATAACATGTTTGTTATTTTTAAGCAAAAAAAAGGGAAGCTTTAGTGCTCCTTTAAGTACAGTATTCAAATGGTGTAGGCACTATGGAAAATCAGATTACCTTAAAGCAGAGGTCCGCCAAATGTATTATTTTTTTTTAAGTCAGCAGCTACAAATACTGCAACTGCTGACTTTTAAAATAAGGACACTTACCTGTCCAAGGCTCCTGCGATGTCAGCACCCGAAGCCGACTCGGCCCTCGGATGCTGCTGCCGCCGCCATCTTCGGTAAGGGAACAACTTTGCACCAACTTTACTATTGTGAACTATTTATGTATTTACAGTATATTCAGTACAATATTTGCCAGTGTAAACTTCAGGCAAAATGCAGAATTCAGCAGAGCATTTAAAATGAAAATATATTTACCGGTGTATTTTTTGTGTTTGGATGATTTGTTTAGAAGAAAAACAATGTTCTGTGATTTTCTCAGCTTATACCAGGAAATGAAGCTTGTCTCAGATGTCATTGTGTTTCTGTGGGTTCGAAGCAACAAACTAGAGATTATGACGGGTAGGCTGCACTTTTTTTTTTTTTTTAAATGCATTTATTAAATTTTTTCTTTTCTTTTCCAGTTGCTCTATTTTTCATCATTGTAATGCTGTCCTTCAGGCCGGATCAACCATTGTTAAACGAAAACTTTTTTTTTTTTTTGACCTTCACAAGTTCCTGTGTCAACCTACTGCTGTTTTTCATCCTGTACATTGCACACCTTTAGCCTTTCTCAACCAGGGTTCTATAGTACCCTAGGATTCCTACAGTGGTTGCAAGGGGTTCCTTGAGATTTGGCTGATTTCCCATCTAATGATGCCTGCATAGTTCCAGGTTTAATGCCACTTGGCAGAGTCAGTGCTCTGACTGAGTGTTAAAGTGGTTGTAAACCCTGTTGAGTTTTTTTTTTTTTTAACTAACCTGCAAGACAAAGCTATAATGAGCTAGTATGACTAGCATACTAGCTCATTATGTACCACTTACCTTAGATCGGGGCCCCTAAAGTCGTCCGTGTCCCTCCTCTAGCCGCATCCATCGCTGCGGCGATAGCCGGAATGTTACTTCCGGGTATCGCCGCTGCAGCCAATCACAGCGCCGCTCCGGCGCTGTGATTGGCCGGAGCGGCGAAGACGTGACGTGACATGCGCGCGTGAGCCGTCGAATTCGGCTACGTCGTCGAATGTTACGACCTAGCCGAATTTGTGAATGGGGTTAACCCCATGCGCATGCGCGTGACGTCAGCGTCGCCGCTTTTAAATGCAAATATCTCCCTAACCGTGTAGGTTAAGGAGATATTTCTTGCACCTACAGATAAGTCTTAATCTAGGCTTACCTGTAGGTGTTTGTTTATAAAGTGGGTTTACAACCACTTTAAGCCCCGTACACACGGTCAGACTTTTGCCCAACAAACTTTGTTTTAAGCAAGTTGGACCAACAATCCGACTGTGTGTACGCTCCATCGGACAAACTTTTTTCGTTTGGTTTTGGATTTCATCGGACAAAAGTTGGGTCTGCAAACGGACAAACTTTTGCCCAACAAAAGTCAGATGGAGCAAAGTCCGACCGTGTGTACAGAAAACCATCGGACTTTAGTCCGATAGACAAAACAACTAATGGTAAAATCAACCAACAATAGCAGAAGTTGACCAAAGGGTGGCAGTAAAGATCAGAAAAGAGCAGAAAAAACACGTGATGTTGTAAGAAGTTTTAAGAAAGTTTGCAGAAAAGTCAGAGCGTGTGTATGCTATGGGTGTTCCCAACCAACTCCGTTCGGACAAAAAACCACGGAAAAGTCCGATGGAAGTCCGACCGTGTGTACGAGGCTTTAGAGTGAAATTCTGACCAACACCGTTAGGGACATGCTTTCCACTGACATCAATGTAAAAGGCATTCCTCCCACTGGCCACCAATGTAAGGAGCATTCTTCCCACTGGCCACCAATGTAAGGAGCATTCTTCCCACTGGCCACCAATGTAAGGGGCATGCTTCCCACTGGCCACCACTGTAAGGGGCATTCTTCCCACTGACCACCAATGTAAGGGGCATTCTTCCCACTGGCCACCAATGTAAGGGGCATTCTTCCCACTGGCCACCAATGTAAGGAGCATTCTTCCCACTGACCACCAATGTAAGGAGCATTCTTCCCACTGACCACCAATGTAAGGGGCATTCTTCCCACTGGCCACCAATGTAAGGAGCATTTTTCCCACTGACCACCAATGTAAGGAGCATTCTTTCCACTGACCACCAATGTAAGGAGCATTCTTCCCACTGGCCACCAATGTGAGTATCCTTCTTCACATTGGCCACCAATGAAAGCCAGATTTTCCTAATGACTAATCTTAGCAGGGGTTCCCTGAGACCTGGAATTGCTGTATATGCACTACTTTTCCAATCAATGAATGGGATACTTGCCCTGCTCCTGCCCTCATTATTGGCCAATAAGGGTACCATCACAGAAATAGGTCTATATCAGATGGGACCTGACATTTAGATCGCAGGAGGTGTCCGATGGCACTGGATTACATAAGTATATGTTTTCAGGTAATTATCACCTTGCCCATGCAGTGTCTGCAAAGGGCTCCCCTGACCACCTTATAGTTGCTTTACCAGGGGTCCCTCACCGCTCCTTCCTTCTCCACAATGTTTGCAATACCTGGTACTTCCAGGCTGTACTGTCTGCCCTCATGTTTTACAAGGGACATCGGTCCCGAAGAGGAAGGGGGCAGATGTGCCTCATCAGTGCCAGTATAATGTACCTGCCAGCGCCCACAGTGCCACCTATTAATGCCCACAGTGCCACCTATCAATGCCCACAAGTGCCACCAATCAGTGCCTCATCAGTGCCACCTAGCAATGCTGCCTATCAATGTAACCTACCAGTGCCCATTATTGCCACCTATCAGTGCCACCTATTAATGCCACCTATTAGTGCCACTTCTCAGTGCCCAACAGTGCCACCTATCAATGCCCTTCAGTGCCACCTCTCAGTGCCACCTCTCAGTGCCACCTATCAGTTCCACCTATCAGTGCCCACCAGTGCCGCCTTATCGGTGCCCACCAGTGCCGCCTTATCGGTGCCCACCAATGCCACCTTATTGGTGCCCATCAGTGCAGCCCATCTGTGCCCATCAGTGCAGCCTCATCAGCGTACATCAATAAAGGAGAAAAATTACCTGTTTACAAAATTTTATAACGAAATATAAAAAAAATATATATATATTTTTTTAAATCAGTCTTTTTATTTATTTTTTATCAAATACCACCAAAAGAAAGCTCTATTTGTGGGGGAAAAAAAATAATAAAAATTTCATTTGGGTACAGCGTTGTATGACTGCGCAATTGTCAAAGTGCATCAGCGCTGAAAGCTGAAAATTGGTCTGGGCAGGAGGGGGGTTTAAGTGCCCAGTAAGCAAATGGTTAAAGGAGGAGATCGTGTGAACTCGTGGGGAGATCGATATATGAGTTTTAACTCATCTGGGAGGTGAGCGCGCATTTTTACTGGTGGTGGTGAGCACTCCTTTTGAGGACGAACAATCACAGAGGTGAAATAGCGTTGAAACACTGATTATAAGAAGAATTAATTTTTATTTTTTTCCATAAGTATTTATTAATGGACTTTTATCACCGATGTTATGATTCATGATTATTAGATATTTGTATTTTTATTTGTTATGCATCAATAGGTTTATGCACATAGCGCTACATTTATGTGCACGTTTATAAATTATAATAGGTTATTAACACAGTAATTTATAGCACAGTATTTACTATACTTTTGGCGCTGATTGTTCTCACCTTATAATTGACTTTGATTTAAAGCACCTTTGCAAGATAAAGGAAAACCTGCAAACATGGCCTGTTGGGGGTACTTGAGGACAGGGTTGAGAACCACTGATGTAGAGAACACTCACCTAACATGAGGAGTGTGAATATTGTGGTAGTGTGGTACCCCACCAGTGTACTGACCCAAAATTCTCAACTGGACGGGTTGAGGGGCTCCAGGGAGTTTATAATGTACAGAGGAACCTGGCGTTTCAGTTTCCTCAGTCTTTAATAAAGTCCACTTTGGGACCTGGAGCCCGGGGATTTCTTAGAGATCCGGGTGGGATGAAATCCCCAGTCCTGGGTCCAGATTTTGAGATTTACCAGCACACTGACTGGTCAGGTGTGTGCTGGCCTATTTGTAGACACCTGACCATGGTTCTGGGCTCCACCCTCCCGAGGAGACCAGGCTTGCAAAGGGAGAACCCAGAGTGTGCAGGTGTCCACTGAAGTAGCTGGAGTAGAAACCCAGAGACCTGAGTCTGAGGTTGCTGAGAGGTGTCAGGAGGGCTCCATGCGGGAGCCTGAGCAGTGGTGCTGCTGCTGAAAAGAGCCAGGCGGCTCTGTATTTTCATTTGCACGTGTGAGCCAGGAGGCTGAACATACAACCGTTTAATGTTGATGGTGAAAACCCCCTGCGAGGGAAACCACATTTGTTTTCATTTCTGGAACTTTGTTTGATTTTCTTTAATAAAAGTGGGCCAACAAGCCCTCAAAAGGAAACATTTATGTGGGACTGTTCTCGCTAGTGGGTGCTACACTTGAGCAAACAACCCCCAACATTACAAGTTTACCACTTGCCTCCCCACTGGACAGGGCACTGCAGCGAGGCAAGTCCTTTTCTACACAGACAGTGGATCTCCCATTCGGGGTCACTTCCACTCCCGTGTGTACATTCACATAGTCAATCTTTTCCATGCATTTACCAGCAACAGTCTTACCCATCACCCGCTAGCGAGAACAGTCCCACACAAATGTTTCCTTTTGAGGGCTTGTTGGCCCACTTTTATTAAAGAAAGTCAAACAAAGTTCCAGAAATGAAAACAAATGTGGTTTCCCTCGCAGGGGGTTTTCACCATCAACATTAAACGGTTGTATGTTCAGCCTCCTGGCTCACACATGCAAATGAAAATACCGAGCCGCCTGGCTCTCTTCAGCAGCAGCACCACTGCTCAGGCTCCCGCATGGAGCCCTCCTGACTCCTGTCAGCAACCTCAGACTCAGGTCTCTGGGTTTCACAGTGCAGCCTGCACTCTCTAGCTTCTCTAGCTACTCCAGCTACTTCAGTGGACACCTGCACACTCTGGGTTCTCCCTTTGCAAGCCTGGTCTCCTCGGGAGGGTGGAGACCAGAACCATGGTCAGGTGTCTACAAATAGGCCAGCACACACCTGACCAGTCAGTGTGCTGGTAAATCTCAAAATCTGGACCCAGGACTGGGGATTTCATCCCACCTGGATCTCTAAGAAATCGCCGGGCTCCAGGTCCCAAAGTGGACTTTATTAAAGAATGAGGAAACTGAAACGGCAGTTTCCTCTGTACATTATAAGCTCCCTGGAGCCCCTCAACCCGTCCAGTTGAGAATTCTGGGTCACTACACTGGTGGGGTACCACACTACCACAATATACATAAATTAAATGCTGCATCTAAAGTCAGGGGTACTGTAGTCATTGGTGCCACCACTATATGTACGCCCCCTCACCGAGAAGGAGCCCTTGCCACAGATGCTCATCTGCTGAGGTCTCACAGAAAGATACAGTCCAAGTATTCAAATAGTTATCAAAGGAAGCTGTAGGAATAAAAAATATATATAAGTTTGTGGGTGGCCATTTATCTAGAAAAGAAGGGCCATATTAATATTGTTTAGTACAACAAACATTTCTTGCTTTTGACCATAATGAGAAGACTTGTAGGGGTAGATGGATTGTCAGTTTGTTGGCCCACCCATTAAACAGTAGATAGGCAGGGGTTGGAAGCAAGGGTCCAAGCCTTCGCAGCAGAAAAATCTGTAGGCAAGGAAAATTATGATATAAAAGGGAGAAAGTGCAGTGTTTTTTCCAAATATTTCTACATCATTATGGTACCAGTCCGATTGAGCTGTTTTCTTTTGAACATTTTTTCCTTTACATATGTGTTTATGTACAGGGATCTCCATTGCTGAAAATTGTTATATGTATTTTGGGACTATATTTCTAGGATGTCTCTTTTAAATAATTTGTATTAAATAAATCTTAAATTTTTATACAAATATTCTTCATTACTTTTGTTGGGATTATTGGGGTTAAAAGAATATATACAGGCGGTCCCCTACTTACAAACATCCGACTTACAAATGACTCCTACTTACAAAGGGAGGGAGACAACAGGAAGTGAGGGGAAATCTACCCCTAGGAAAGGAAATTTTCTCCTGTAAAGCCTCGTACACACGACCGGTTTGCTCAGGCAGAAAACTGCTGGGAGAGCTTTTTGCCAAGAAAACCGTTCGTGTGTATGGTTTCTCGGCAGGAAAACTAGAACCTGCTCTCTATTTTTCTCGTCCGGATTCTCAGCAGAGTTTTCCTGCTGAGAAACCCGGTCGTCTGTATGCTCACCTTGTCCAGGTAAACCCGCGCATGTTCGAAAAGACTTTGACGCATGCGCGGTAGCATACAAGTGTAGTGTAGGGTGTAGCAAGATAGCGGCGACGGCATCGAATGTGACGAGCGCAGGCTCATCGTAGTCGATGACGTCACCGCGTTCTTGCCATTCAAAAGAACGGTGGTTCTTTTGAATGGCTCTGTGTACACTTGGCGAGCAAGGCAAGCTTGCTGGAAATCCCGTCGGGAAAACCGACATTTTTTTCCCCGATGGGATTCCTGCCCGTGTGTACGAGGCTTCAGAGTTAATATGGGAAAAAGGTGTCTTCAGTGATGCTTTATCACCAATCCTTGTTTCCCTAATAACCCAAAGTTTTCAAAATCCAACTGTCATTGGGACAGAAAGTGAGGTGAAATCTTTTGAACAGGTGCACAGACAGCAAAACAAATGTTACAGGGGTGATGATAACCCTTCCCTATGTTATCCAAAAAGCTTAAATAGATTTTTTGGCTGGAGCTACACTTAAAAATGTACCGTATTTATCGGCGTATAACACGCATCGGCGTATAACACGCACCCCAAGTTTAGGAGGGAATTTTAGGGAAATTTCTTTTTAGGAGGGAAGTTTAAGGAAAAAAAAACCTTACATTTAAATGCAGCCTTACCAGTGTCCGTTGCAGCCTTGTCAGCAGTGTCCAGTGCAGCCTTTGCCCAGTGTCCAGTGCAGCCTTTGCCCAGTGTCCAGTGCAGCCTTTGCCCAGTGCAGCTTTACCCAGTGTCCAGTGCAGCCTTTGCCCAGTGCAGCCTTTGCCCAGTGTAGCTTTGCCCAGTGTCCAGTGCAGCTTTACCCAGTGTCCAGTGCAGCCTTTGCCCAGTGCAGCCTTTGCCCAGTGTCCAGTGCAGCTTTGTCCAGTGCAGCCTTTGCCCAGTGTCCAGTGCAGCTTTGCCCAGTGTCCAGTGCAGCCTTTGCTAAGTGCAGCCTTTGCCCAGTGTCCAGTGCAGCCTTGCCCCAGTTTTCAAAATTGGCGCCGCCGAGATCGCCGCAGAGACTGGGCGGAGCGGGGCGAATGCCGCCGAGAACGCAGGGACTGGGCGGAGCCGAGATACACATAGCCGAGTGTACTCGGCTATACTCGGCTTTTCTCGGCTTCGCTCACAGTCACGCTGAGTCCCGCCCTATGATGGACATATCACAGGTCCAATGGCGGGACTGGGCGTGACTGTGAGCAGAGCCGAGAAAAGCCGAGTATAGCCGAGTACACTCGGCTATGTGTATCTCGGCGGCGATCGCTGCGCTCCGCTCAGTCAGCGGAGATCGCCGGGATCAGTGGGTATTGGCGTATAACACGCACCCATGATTTTCCCCTGATTTTAAGGGGAAAAAAGTGCATGTTATACGCCGATAAATACGGTACCTGTTCCAACTTACAAACAGATTCAACTTAAGAACAAGCCTACAGTCCCTATCTTGTTTATAACCCGGGGACCGCCTGTATAGGCCTTTATATTATGTGTATATTTTGCATGTATGCTATGAACAATACCAAAGCCATTTTGGCTTTAATTTTTTTTTAAAAGAGTTTAAATTAAGTTCATAGCTCATGAATAGACATTGTTACAAGAAGTTTCACAAGGAGTCTGTCTGTACCATGTCCCCAGGTTATAATTCAAAGGTTTGAACACTTAGTAAAATAAACAAGATAAGAAAATGGTAAGAAGCTCTTGTTTCACATGAGCTCATAGTAGTGTTCTTGCATGAACGAAACCAGAGGGCTTATTCACAAATAAGCTATCTTATTATGTATTTTAAATAATAATGTTTATTTCATATATCTTAACAATGTATTAGTTATTCATAAAAACCTGCTAAATACATATATAGATTATTATGATAAAAGTTGCAAACATGGTATTCTATTAGTGAGAATGTTCATAAATAACTGTTTAGGCTCAGAGTTAAATTCCAATGACTTTAGTTTCAAGTAATTTATAATTATGTGGGGTAGACTTTCCCAACACATATATTTTAAGAAGAGCCAGAATTGTCAACCTTAGTCAATTAATGGTTTTCTGTGAAACCTAGGTCAAAGGGTTGTCATAAATTGTATTAGACATAAACAAAAATAACATTAGAAGTAATTTCTTATACAACACTGCCCCTAGAGGTGAAAATAGTAATTGTTCAAGATGGCCGCATACTTGGTTGTCATGAAAAAACATATAAACCCCATTGTCATATTACATCATCAATTACATAGTAGGGACACACACACACACTTTTTGAGTGGGATAAAAGTAGCTACTGATAGCAGAAGGGGATCTCAGAAGGAATTTGGACAGAGACTGGGAGATCTTGAAATGCAGAGATGTAGGAGGTTGAAAGGAGTCATGTAGGACTCATAACTGAAGCTTTTCAAAATGACATAATTCTTAAAGTCCTGGTAAAGTATTATTCTGTTTATTTTACCTTTTTTGGTAATTGAAGATTGGTTGAGCATATGCTTGACTAATCCAATCCATTGTTAGAATTCACTTCACTCCAAAACTGAACTAACTGCAGTATGAATTTGTTTTGCTTCTAAAACAAGGGAGATACATATATTGTTATATCTCACAAAACTGACTTCAAAGTGTTAGAATTGGATTGGTTATAGTATGTGTTAAACCATTGATTCATTCTAAATCAAAAATATAAGTCTTGATCAAATTATCAAGCTGTGCCCAATATAACATTTTGTTTGTGCATCTAATGCCTCGTACACAAGACCGGTTTTCCCAACGAGAAAACTGCCATTTTTTAGATTGGTCTGGAAAACCGGTCGCGTGTATGCTCCATAGCAGTTTTCCCGACGAGAAAACTGCCCGCAAAAAAATTAGAACCTGCTCTCTTTTTCGCGTTGTGTTTCCCGTCGGTCTTTTTCTCGTCGCGAAAACCTCTAGTGTGTATGATTTTCCGAGGGGAAAAAAATGCGCATGCTCAGAATCAAGTATGAGACAGGAGCGCTCGTTCTGGTAAAACTAGCGTTCGTAATGGAGATCTCACATTTGTCACGCTGTAACGGACGGAAAAGCACGAGTCTGAAAAGCGCAAATCGTCTCTCACCAAACTTTTACTAACTTGAGAATCAGCAAAAGTAGCCCAAAGGGTGGCGCCATTTGAATGGAACTTCCCCTTTATAGTGCCGTCATACGTGTTGTACGTCACTGCGCTTTGGTCGAGCGTTTTTTTGCCTGAACGTGTGTATGCAAGGCAGGCTTGAGAGGAATCACGTCGGGAAAAACATCGGTTTTTGGCATGTCAGGAAAACCGGTCGTGTGTACGAGGCATTAGAGTGTAAGAAGAAGGTCTGTTTGTTTTGAGAAGGTATCACACCGTACTTAAGTAAACATCAATTGTTTTTACAAGTCTGTGAAACCACGTAAAGATATTCATTAAGTTACCAAGTCTAAAATGTACAAGTATCGTTCAAGAATTGAAATGTGGTATTTTGTATTAAGAACTTGCGTAGAAATGTGAATATTATCCGTATCATCATTTATCTTTGATATATCCATTTATTTGAATTATCACAAAATATACCTGATATTAATTTGCACTGTATTTTTTAGTTAATAAATATATATTTTTAAGCATATCAATTGTGTCACTTGTCTTCAAAATAGCACAGTTAAACAAATTTGAATTTCTTGTTGATATTTATGGGAAAAGGTAAATCTTCCAAAACAAAGATTTGCATATTTTCATAAATACAATACTGTTTTATTATTTCAGTATAAACATTCCGACACTTTACTGATATTATATACTATTAATTGCCTGTGTCAGTGCCCATATAGTCCCACTCCCCAAAAGGGTCCCCTTTTTCTTCCCTATAACAAGAAGTACCTGAAGAAGGACTTTTATGTCAAGATTATCATAAAGCTGTAAGATTTACACATATTGAAAACCATTTTTGGCAATAAATAAAGGGCCCTTCCATATTATGCATTTCACAACATACACTAACTCATCCTGCACATGAATGTTGCACTATTAATTCAGAATTTGTTGATGTGAACCATCTGTGTGATAAGTGCGCACAAAAAAAAGTGTTTGCATTGTGCTGCATGGGCAGCCCACTCAAATGAATGCCCGTGCACAGATTAATGCACAAAATAACTGTCAGGAGCATCTAGTGCTCCTGCTCCCTATTCCAGCATCCGTGGTTTTGGCTATGGCCCTCTCCTTGTCTGTCTGTCAACCTGCAGGCTGATAAATGTGATCAGTCTCTGGGTGGAAACCAAGCCTGTTATAAGCCTGTTATAAGCCATCCGAACCCTCATTTGGGTGCTTGTGATAGACAGTGATACTTGTGTTATTACTGATCAAGCTCTCTGTCTGTCTGCCCTGCTCTGCTAGATTGGATTTCCCTGTGTATGACTTTGGACGGGATTTTGGACTATACCCTGAACTCAGCCTGCCTTTTACCTGGACTGTCATAGAACCATGCTATCTGTCTGCCAACCGCAAGTATCTGCTTGCCTTGCTCAGTTTGCACCTGGCATGGTGGCCAGGCACTATAGCATTGTGTATAAGTCCTGGGGGCAACCAAGTACCGGTAAGCCTGCTTGCCTTATGGGAAAGGGGGCTGCTATAGGTGAAGAACACAGTAGCCAGCTATAACGTCTGACCACCTGCGTTGGGGTAGACGTGACAATATTGTACATTAACGTGTGCAGTAACGCATCAGTCCAATCTGAATAATAGGCCTTTACTTTTTATAGTTTGAGATTTTAGCGCTTGGGTTTACCTATACTTTAACAACTTCCGGACCACCCTCCGTCGTTTTACGTCGGTATTTTGAAGAGGAATACCGTTCTTATGGCAGCAGCTAGCTACCATAACGGTATCCTCTTCTTCAGCAGGCGGTCCGCTTTCCGATAAACGTGGTCTCTGCGGCGGATTCCCCGCAAGATCACTTTTATCGGCGGAGGGAGAGGGGCCCTCCCGCCACACTCCGGTGCCCTCCGCCTCTTACCGGACCCGTCGGTAGCGGAGGCGATCGCGTCCTCTTGCTGGCTTGGTATGGAGATGGAAGATGGCCCCCACCCATCTCCATATCATTGCAGAGCGGAAACGACGTTAAAACGTCACTTCCGCCCAATGGTCTTTCAAATGACATTTAATTTTAGTGTAAATATGAGATCTGAGGTCTTTTTGACCCCAGATCTCACATTAAAGAGGTCCTGTCATGCTTTTTTTCTATTACAAGGGATGTTTACAAAAAAGTGACCTTTTTTTTTTAAAGAACAGTGTAAAAAAATTTAATAAAAGGTATTTTATTTAAAAAGAAGCGAACGCATACGTGAGCAGCGCCCGCATATGAAAATGGTGTTCAAACCACACGTGAGGTATCGTTAGAGCGAGAGCAATAATTCTAGCCCTAGACCTCCTCTGTAACTGAAAACATACAACCTGTAGAAGTTTTAAAACTTCGCCTATGGAGATTTTTAAGGGTAAAAGTTTGTCACCATTCTACGAGCGGGCGCAATTTTGAAGCGTGACATGTTGGGTATCAATTTACTCGGCGTAAAATTATGTTTCACAATATAAAAAACAAATTGGGCGAACTTTACTGTTGTGTTATTTTTTTAATTAAAAAAAGTGTATTTTTTCCAAAACAAGTGCGCTTGTAAGACTGCTGCGCAAATATTGTGTGAAAGAAAGAATTGCAACGACCACCATTTTATTCTCTAGGGTGTTTGAAAAAAATATATATAATGTTTGGGGTTCTAAGTAATTTTCTAGCAAAAAAATATGTTTTTAACTTGTAAACACCAAATCTCAGAAAGAGGCTCGATTCTTAAGTGGTTAAAAACAAGATGACTGGAAGGAGCAAGCACCTAGTGCATAAGCGCAAAAAATAATTATTTGAGCACATAAGATGGACAAAAATTGGATAATTGCAAAGTGCAGCTGGTAAAAACACAGACCACAAGATGTCATATAGTGGAAGGTTTGTGTGCTCCAATTGTATCTTGCTTTATAAGCTTAACTATATTACGGGATACAATTGGAGCAAACATACCTCATACTATATGGCATCTTGTGGTCTATAGCCTCGTACACACGATCGAGAATCTCGTCATAAAAAAAACAGTTGTTTTTCTCGACGAGATTCTTGTCAAACTTGATGAGATTCTTGACGAGCTTTCCTTGCATACACACTGTCAATTCCAAATGTCCTTGTTGTAAAGCGCGGTGACGTACAACACGTACGACGGCAGAATAAAGGGGAAGTTCGAATACAATGGCGCCACCCCTTGGGCTGCTTTTGCTGATCTCGTGTTACCGCGTGTTAGTAAAAGTTTGGGGAGAGACGATTCGTGCTTTTCAGTCTTCGTGCTTTCAGTTTGTTACAGCGTGACGAATGTGCTATCTCCATTACGAACGCTAGTTTTACCAGAAGGAGCGCTCCCGTCTCATACTTGATTCTGAGCATGCGTGATTTTTTAAAACTCGGAAAAGCATACACACGACCGGTTTTCTCGTCGGGAAACAGGCCGACGAGAATCCCGACGAGAAAAACGAGAATCCTGACGAGAAAATAGAGAGCAGGTTCTCTATTTTTCTTGTCGAGATTCCCGGAAGTTTTCTCAACAAGAAACCATACACACGAACGGTTTTCTCGCCAAGAAAGCTCTCCCAGCAGTTTTCTTCTTGTTTTTTGCCGAGAAAACCGGTCGTGTGTACGAGGCTTCAGTGTTTTTACCAGTTGCACTTTGCAAGTATCTAATATTTTCCATCTTATTTGCTCAAATACATTTTTTTGCGGTAATGCACTAGGTGCTTGCCCTTCCTATCTTCTTGTTTTTGTAGTTCCACTTTGCATTCCCTTATCCATGAAACGCTGCATTTGAAATGGTTGCACAGTCCTATTCAACAGTGAAGGATCTCTGAGCGCTGGAGGTGATGGTTTTGTATTACCTATAATCTAAACTGGGTATTTAGCTCTTTGTCTAGATTTCTGCATTCATGTTTTCATAGAGTTCACAATTGAGGGTCTTTCTATTGGCTTTTAGGCTAATAAAGAAAACTATGACACACGTGAGCTAAGAAGGAGACCGGAATGCGCAAAGCATATTTATTCTTGTGTACGAATGGCTGTTTTATTCCACACTCAAAAGAATGAAATATGGGCTCACTTAAATAGAGGAGTACAATGTCACAGCAAGGGTAAGTGATGGAATGGTAATTATAAGTGAAGTGTATAGCACACAGCAATCAGTTTAAGTGAATTTTAACTCTTTCACTCAGTTGAATACAACAGTGCTTTATATTCCACCTTGGCCACTTAGAGGTTAATTGCAGAAAGATTATTCTGTGTAGCTTAGTGTTTTAGTCTGAAAGGGAACATATAGAGGTTTTGATCTTTTCAGATATATTATGTATTTTAACCGCTTGCCGACCAGCCGCCGTCATTATATGGCGGCAGGTCGGCTCGTTCCCGCGAATCACCTTAGGTGTACGTCGGCTCCTTTAAGAGCTATAGCAGGCACGCGTAAGTGCCTGCTGCATGGCGGGGGAGCCGATGCACGTGGCCGTCAGCCGCAATGTCTGCTGGCCACCTGCGATTGCTCCACAGAAAGCCAGGACAGAGATCGGTCAGTGTAAACAAACAGATTCACATTCTGACAGGGGAGGAGAGAGAGATCTGCTTTTCCTAGTGATCAGGAACAGCGATCTCTCTCCTCCTCTAGTCAGTCCCCTCCCCCCACAGTTAGAAACACCTCCGTAGGGAACACTTAACCCCTTGATCGCCCCCTAGTGTTAACCCCTTCCCTGCCAGTGTCATTTACACAGTAATTAGTGCATTTTTATAGCAGTCCACAATGGCACAGTCCGCTAAAAATCGCTGATCACCGCCATTACTAGTAAAAAATAAATGAATAATAAAAATGCCATAAATATATCCCCTATTTTGTATGCGCTATATCTTTTGCGCAAACCAATCAATATACGCTTTTTGCGATTTTTTTTTTTTCTA
This sequence comes from Rana muscosa, assembly GCA_029206835.1. Classification (NCBI taxonomy): domain Eukaryota; kingdom Metazoa; phylum Chordata; class Amphibia; order Anura; family Ranidae; genus Rana; species Rana muscosa. Next base: position 31,799,892 of record CM055124.1, read on the forward strand.
ACCAAAAATATGTAGAAGAATACATATTGGCCTTAACTGATGAAGAAATAATTGTTTTTTAAATAATTTTTTGGGATATTTATTATTGTCAGCCTTTTTTTATTTATAGTGCAAAACATAAAAACCGCAGAGATGATCAAATACCACCAAAAGAAAGCTCTTGGTATTGGGAAAAAAAGGACGTCAATTTTGTTTGGGTGCAGCGTCGCAAGACCGCGCAATTGTCAGTTAAAGTGACGCAGTGCTGTATCGCAAAAAATGGCCTGGTCATTAAGGGTGACAATCTTCCAGGGCTGAAGTGGTTAAGACACATTCTATACCATTAAATATCCATTCTTCTTTTGGGACAGCAGGTGGAGCTTTAGGCTCCTTTTCACATTTTCAGACTCTTTGCTTTATTGATGTTTACAAGCCTGTAAATAAATGAATTAGTCTGAGCAATGACTCATCTCTTATTAGATGAATCAGAAGTTTCAATAAGACAACCCACAACCTTTAATTAGAACTACAGTATAGGAAGGGTTATAACCCTTGTAAGGTTTATTTTTGCCATCTATGTCCCATTGGGGAGATTTACCTTCACTTCCTACAGGTAAAAGCTATACCTGTGCTCAAATCCCAATAGCTTGCACATGTATTTAAACTATCAGGTGATAAAGGGGTGTGACCACATATTAACACTACAAATTCTGGATGGACCCTCTGCAGACTGTTAAAAAAATCCGGGGGGGGGGTGTTCAGGTCTTTTAAACTCAAAGGCATCATTTACACTTATGTTGGGGGAGGTGCAGTAAAAACATGTGACAGCAGAGTGGGACCATGAGGCTTTGCAATGCAGCGCAGCACAAATGATCCCCCTGCAATAACACAATGCACACATTTGTGGTGCAGTAGTGCAGGGTTCTCTGCTGACGTCACTGCCATCAGTTAGGGCAGTGCGTCATCACAACTTCCAAGTCGGGATCCACCAGCGGCCCTGATTGATGGCAGTCTCAGCGCCGAGTGCTGAGAAGTAGAGCAGAAGTGATGTTGACTGACAGTCAGCATTGCTCTGCTCGGGGAGGAGTGAGAACCGAGCCGGTGTTCGGTGGCTCGGTTCTCAGTCCAGAGATGCCGGGGGATAGATGCAGCATCGGTCTGATGCTGCATCCACCGAGGTAAGTATGATTAGAAAAAAGCAAAAAAAAACATACTTCTCTTTTAAGGGATTAAGGCTCACACTATTGCGATTTGAATGTGGGTTTCCCCGCATTCAATTCGCATAGCAGGAGATTGTGACCGGCTCTCTATGGAGCCGGTTTACACATCTGTGCAGCGGCTGCAGTTACGAATTACACAGGAGTCCTGTGCGTCTTTGGTTCGTTTCAGGTCCGAATTCAGCCCAAAATTCGGGCTGAAATCGGACCTGATACAGTGAATGGAGACACACTGAACTCCTGCTGTGAGCCGCTGCGTTCTCTAGTGTGAACCCTGCCTTAAATAGGTGGTGAGGAAGCAATACTACGCACAGGTATTTGCAGTAAGCTTGACACACCATGGTCATGTAGGATGTATGAATGAGACCCAAGACTGGGTTTTAGCTAACCTTACTGTGCACCCTGTGCAGGTACAAGGGGCAACATATTGTGTTAGGGAGTAAATTTAGTGACTTATTCAGTGGTGGCCCATACATTATGGGCGCCGCCCCCCCATCCATGCGTCTGGCCCCCTGATCTACATACAGGGTGCCGGACCATTGATTCCAATTGGGTGGTGTTTCTTTTTGAAGCACGTGATTAGAGCCAGAGGCTCTAATAGGCTTCAAAAAAGGGTGGGCTCGGGGCGCAGAGCACTGCCCTCCGAGCCCACACAGTTGTGTGACAATAGCTAATGAATTTTCGCTATCATCACACTGATTCTGGACCACCAGCCACCACTAGATTTATTCAAACCTTAAAAAACAGTGTCCTAAGAAGTTTTATGAAATCCTTTAAGAGATTAAAAAAAATAGTGCATTGTCTACCACAGGATGGTGTCCTTTGCACCTGGTCAATAGGGTTGGCTTGTATTCAGTGTAAAACTGTAGTAAACCAAGCTTTTTAACTTGTACCTAGAGGTAAGCCTATAATAAGGCATACATGTAGATACTGTGAATATCTCCTAAACGTGGTGTTTAGGAGATATTCACATGGGAAGCAGCCATTGACATCACCAGCGCATGCACTCTGAAGAGACAGCATACTGTTTGTTGTACTTCTTCTGGAAATCACAGGAGTGTAGCTCGTTCTGCACTTCTGTGACCCGTTTTTAGCGGACAGCTGGCTAAAGGCCATTGACAGCTGATGTCACTCAGCAGGTTCAGGCTGGGGAAAGATCACAACTTTTATGTTGGGATTCACGCAGATCCCTGGACTGGCAGCTTGCTCAGCCTCTCAGTGAGCCGCTGTGATTAAGCTATGATTAAGAACTGTTTGATAGTGTGAAACGCGTCAGCTCTTCTGTCCTGAGTTCTGCTGTGGCATGTATTTTTGATAATATTTTTTTATGAATAAAGGCAAATTTTTGGAGTGCGGCTGTCCAGAATGTTCTCTCATCCTCAGCTGACCATGGTAGTCAGGGCTCAGCAGCCATGATTATCGTGGTCAGAACACAGAGGGGGACACAGGAACTGACAGGATCAGCCAGGTTTTTTACAACTTAGAGAGGGGCAGGTTAGACAGCACAAGCACTGTGCTGTTTAACCTGCTATAAGGGAACAGGTGATCACCTTATTTTTTTTAGGGTTACAAACACTTTAAAGCTTAAGTATTATCTTTTTTTTTTTATTGGTCTAACTTAGGCTAATGAAAGTATACACTGACACAGGGGTTTTGCTCACTTTGAACTGCCGCTCTTTACATAATGTCATTTTTTTATTGGAGAAGGTAGAGAGGAGGGGCCATGATGGCCAGTGGGAGTTGAAAATGTCAGGGACTAAACAATGTTTAGTCAGTGAGGAGAAATGGTGCCCCATCATTGGTGTCAGTGGAAAGAATACTACCCCATCATTGGTGTCAGTGGGAGGAATAGTGCCTTATCATTGGTATCAGTTGGGACAAATAGTATAAGTGGGAGAAATAGTACCAATTTATTGATTTAAGTGAGAGAAACACTGTTTCATCATTGATGCCAGTGGGAGGAAAAGTGCCCTATCATTAGTATTTGTAAGGGGGATTGGTACTCCATCATTGGTGTCAGTGGTAGGAATAGTGCTCCATCATTGATATCAGTGGGAGGAATAGTGCTCCATAATTGATATCAGTGGGAGGAATACTGTTTCATCATTGATGCCAGTGGGAGGAATAGTGTCCCATCATTAGTGTCAATGGAAGGAGAAGTGCTCCATTATCGGTGGAATAAATACTGCTCCATCATTGGTATCAGTTGGGGGAATACTGCCTCATCATTGATGCCAGTGGGAGAAATCATGCCCCATCATTAGTATCAGTGGAAAGAATGCTGCTTCATCACCGGTATCAGTGGAAGGATTACTGCTTCATTATTATCAGTGGGAGGAATACTGCTCCTTCATTGGTATTAGTGAAAGGAATACTACCCCATCATTGATATTGTATCAGTGGGAGGAATACTGCACCACCATTGGTATTAGTGCGAGGAATACTGCACTATCATTGGTATTAGTGAGAGGAATACTACTCCATCATTGGTATCAATGGAAGGAATACTGCCACATCATTGATATCAGTGGGAGGAGGAGTGCCCCCTTGTTGATGTCAGTGGAAAGGTTAGCGTCTGGTATTATTGGGAGTAATAGTGCACCAAGGGCAAAGTAAAGGCAAGTAAAGAGCCACGTCTGGCCTGTGGGCTGAAGTTTGGCGACCCCTGCTTCAGAGCAATGGACCATAGCAGGTCCTTTGTGCATCCTTGAGAACCTCAAGCTAACTGGCCAGTAAGCTCATTCACTTGGACTATATGTAGGAATGCAATGCAAGGGTGACCATAGGCTAGGTCAGTGTAGACTCTTGTGAACTGTTTTGCTTATTGCTGTACATCACATTCAGCTTTCCTAAGCTGGCCACTTTCCCTGTTTGGGTGTATTTTCTTTGTACTAAGAGACAAGTTAATGTCTGAGCATTATCAATAGTCTCTGTAACAGCAGAGAAAACATCGGTTAAGGGCTTGCAATCTCTCACTCCTTGGACACGTCAGGGTTGAGAGCTCACTGCTTTAGGATGAAGTATCACCTATTGATTTTTTCACCAGTAGAAGCTTCCGCTTGTTTATTCAACCTGCAAAATGCAGCTGCAAGGTGGACGTGAAAAAACAAAATAACAAACACAATAGCAATGAAAATGCAGAATAGTAGGCTCTGGAAAAACGGTCATTGTAAGCATGCAATGCTTCAGGGTGTTTGCACAAGTGTAAATGTTGGCTTCTGATAATTGGACACACGACAATATATGCCTAACAGCCCCTTACCACCCTTTGGTAGAAGCAGGTTAAAATGCCGTGCAGTGCTGACCCACATAATGTGACAGTTCACAGTCTCCTTAGAGGTGAACACGAGCTGCCATGCATACTAATGCATGATTAACCACTTGCCGCCCGCCCTATTGCAAAATGATGGCGGCAAAGTGGTTTCAATATCCTGACTGGACATCATATGACGTCTTCAGGATATTGAGCCGCTGCGCGCCCCCGGGGCGCACATCGCGGCGATCGTTGTTGCGGGATGTCAGTCTGACACCTCGCAACACCAATCTAGGTAAAGAGTCTCCAATGGAGACTCTTTACCACGTGATCAGCCGTGTCCAATCACGGCTGATCACGATGTAAACAGGAAAAGCCGGTGATCAGCTTTTCCTCACTCGCGTCTGTCAGACGCGAGTAGAGGAGAGCCGATCGGCTGCTCCTCTGACAGGGGGGGTTTGTACTGATCGCTTATCAGCACAGCCCCCCGAAGATGCCCACACTGGACCACCAGGGATGCCACCAGACCACCAGGGATGCCCACCATAAGGTATGCCACCCTAGACCACCAGGGATGCCAATTAGAAATGCCTAATGGATGCCAATCAGTGCCCACAATGGATGCCAATCAGTGCCCACAATGAGCACCACTGATTGGCAGGCATTATTGTTTGGCACTGATTGGCATCCATTAGTACAACACATTACAGTACTGTGCCACCTATCAGTGCCCATCCATGCCACCTATCAGTGCCCATCCATGCCCATCTGTGCCACCTATCAGTGCCCATCCATGCCGCCTATCAGTGCCCATCCGTGCTGCCTATCAGTGCCCATCCGTGCCGCCTATCAGTGCCCATCCGTGCCGCCTATCAGTGCCCATCCGTGCCGACTATCGGTGCCCATCCGTGCCGACTCATCGGTGCCCATCAGTGCCGCCTCATCGGTGCCCATCAGTGCCACCTCATCGGTGCCCATCAGTGCTGCCTTATCAGTGCCCATCAGTGCAGCCCCATCAGTGCCCATCAGTGAAGGAGAAAACTTACTTGTTTACAACGTTTTGTAACTGAAACCAAAAAAAAACGTTTTTTTTTCAAAATTTTCGTTCTTTTTTTATTTTCTTTAGCAGAAAATAAAAATCGCAGAGGTGATAAAATACTACCAAAAGAAATCTCTATTTGTGGGGAAAAAATTATAAAAATTTAGTTTGGGTACAGTGTAGCATGACCGCGCAATTGTCATTTAAAGTGCAACAGCGCAGAAAGCTGAAAATTGGTCTGGGCAGGAAGGTGTATAAGTGCCCTATATGGAAGTGGTTAAGGTCTGGCTGCATCTGTGAATAAGCAAGTATTTGTTCACCTGTGAGCATAGGCCTAGAGATGTATGCATTCAATCCGAACTTTAAAAGTGAATATTTATATTGCTAGGATCTTAAAGCGGTTGTATAGTTATTTTTTTAACTTTTACCTACAGGTAAGCCTATAATAAGGCTTACCTGTAGGTAAAAAAAAATATCTCCTAAACTTTTACGCTTTAGGAGATATTCCCCTCGCAAATCGCCGCTGAATGCAGCGGCGCATGCGCACAGAGGATTTTCAGCTTAAGGCCCGGCAGACGCCGGACCTTGCCGGAAAGAAGTCTCCGCCGCGCATGTGAGGGAGTGACGACTTTGTGGCTAAAGCCACTCAGAGCGCTGGAGCCGCAATACCCGGAAGACACGGCGAGGCAAGATGTCATCTCCCTCGGTGTGGACCAGGTAAGTTACTGATGCCTCTTTCTAAGGTAATTATTTTATAATAAGCTAGTATGTGGTGCATACTAGCTCATTATGCCTTTTGCTTTACAGGGTTAAAAAAAAAAAAGAATTGTTCAGCGGGTATACAATCGCTTTAAAGCTGGACACTAGGCAGATATAAAAGATACAAAATATTGCAGCTCTGTATTCAATAATCCATCCTAAGAGCCAGTTCACACTGGGGCGGTACGACTTTGGGAACGATTCGGCAAGGCGATCTCAAGTCGACTTGAGAGGCGACTTGCAAAATTACTTCTGTATTGAAGTCAATGCAAGACGCCCCCAAAGTAGTACAAGAACCTTTTTCTAAGTCGGAGCGACTTGCGTCGCTCCTATTACAACAGTTCCATTGAATAGAGCGGAGCGGGACTTGTCAGGCAGCTGAGTCGCCTGACGAGTCACCCCAGTGTGAACTGGCTCTAAATCTGGATAAATAAATATTGTTTAAATACAAGCTATTAACTATGTAATTAAGATCATAGCTAAAGTCCAGCTTTAAAGTGGCTTTAAACCTCTGAAATCATAAATGAAAAATGCATATCCTTCTATAGTGTGAACTTTTTTCAATCAATGTGTCCCTTCTAGGGATGAGCTGAACACCCCCCGGTTCGGTTCGCACCAGAACCTGCGAACGGACCGAAAGTTTGCGCGAACGTTAAAACCCCTATTAAATACAATGGACGCGAACGTTCAAAATATAAAGTGCTAATTATAACGGCTAATATGCATGTTATTGTCCTAAAAAGGGTTTGGGGACCCGGGTTCTGCCCCAGGGGACATGTATCAATGCAAAAAGAAGTTTTAAAAACTGCCTTTTTTTATGGAGCAGTAATTTTAACCACTTAACGACCGCTCACTTTATATATACGTCGGCAGAATGGCACGGACAGGCACAATCACGTACCTGTACGTGCCTGCCTTCGTATGGGTGGGGGGTCCGATCGGACCCCCCTCCGGTACAGTGAGCGGCCAGGATCGCTTCGGGAGTGTTTACACAGGCAGGAGGAAGTGATGTCATCTCTCATGCGGCGCTCACATATACCGAGCGCCACATGAGAGAAGACACAGAGGTTAGTGCACATAACAGCACACTGACACCAGCACACATAGGCACACGATCGCCCCCCCAGGCCCCCCCAGATCACCCCCCAGCCCCCAGTCACAGTGTCACTGATTGCAGTGACCATTTATTTACTGATCACTGCAATCAGTGACATTTGTGACTGTAAAAGTGTCAGGGCAGTTAGTTTTAGGTCCAGTGTAGCCCCCTAACCCCCCCCTAATAAAGGTTTAACCCCTTGATCGCCCTCCAGGTAATCCTTTCACCCCTTAGCACCGCTGTCACTAAGCGATCGTTTTTCTGATCGCTGTCTTAGTGTCGGTGATGCCGATAGGTAGCCAGTTATTTTTTTTAGGTTCGCTGCAGGTTTTTATAGCGTCAGGTACCCCCATATATTACCTAATAAAGGTTTAACCCCTTGATCGCCCCCCAGGTAACCCTTTCACCCCCTTTTGCCAGTGTCACTAAGCGATCGTTTTTCTGATCGCTGTCTTAGTGTCGGTGATGCCGATAGGTAGCCAGTTATTTTTTTTAGGTTCGCCACAGGTTTTTATAGCGTCAGGTACCCCCATATATTACCTAATAAAGGTTTAACCCCTTCATCGCCGCCCCAGCTAACCCTTTCACCCCCTTTTGCCAGTGTCACTATGCAATCGTTTTTCTGATCGCTGTCTTAGTGTCGGTGATGCCGATAGGTAGCCAGTTATTTTTTTTAGGTTCACCGCAGGTTTTTATAGCGTCAGGTACCCCCATATATTACCTAATAAAGGTTTAACCCCTTGATCGCCCCCCAGGTAACCCTTTCACCCCCTTTTGCCAGTGTCACTAAGCAATCGTTTTTCTGATCGCTGTATTAGTTATGCTGGTGCCGATAGGTAGCCAGTTATTTTTTTTCGTTTCTCCGCAGGTTTTTATAGCGTCAGGTACCCCCATATATTATCTAATAAAGGTTTTAACCCCCTAATTGCCCCTAGTTAACCCTTTCACCAGTGATCACCGTATAAGTGTTACTGGTGACACTGGTTAGCCAGTTAGTTATTTTGTTATTTAGGTTCCCCGTCAGGTTTTTATATAGCGTCAGGTACCCCCATATATTATCTAATAAAGGTTTAACCCCCTGATTGCCCCTAGTTAACCCTTTCACCAGTGATCACCATATAAGTGTTACGGGTGACGCTGGTTAGTTAGTTTGCTTTTTATAGTGTCAGGGCACCCGCCGTATTTAACCCAATAAAGGTTTAACCCCCTGATCGCCGGCGGGTGATATCAATTAGGTTTAAGCGTCAGAGAGGGTCTGCGTCGCCCCAGGCAGCGTCAAGTTAGTGCCAGTAACGCTAACACCCACGCGTGAAGCATACACCTCCCTTAGTGGTATAGTATCTGAACAGATTAATATCTGATCTGATCAGATCTATACTAGCGTCCCCAGCAGTTTAGGGTTCCCAAAAACGCAGTGTTAGCGGGATCAGCCCAGATACCTGCTAGCACCTGCGTTTTGCCCCTCTGTCCAGCCCAGGCCACCCAAGTGCAGTATCGATCGATCACTGTCACTTACAAAACACAACACACATAACTGCAGCGTTCGCAGAGACAGGCCTGATCCCTGCGACTCCAGTGCTGTAGGAGGTGATTTCACCACCACAGTTAAAAAAAAAAGAGCATATATGCCGAAGCATGGGGGCAGCAGGGGCGGAGGAGCGATTTTGCTCCTAATGGCGCGTACATACGGTCAAAATTCTGACGGAGGCATGCCCGTGGAAAAGTCCGACCATGTGTGTGCGGCAATACTTTTGCGGGAGGATGCCCCCATGCTTCGGCATATATAAATGGTGCATGTATGCCCATCATTAGAAGTGGGTGAATGAAGGGAGGTATTCTAATGGTGGGCATACCCACCGATCAATCTCTTTTTTTCGTTCAGCCAACAGGCTGCATGAAAAAAAAGATTACAATACATGTCCAACAAGGACCAGCAACGTACTGGTATGTTGCTGGACTTTGAATGGTTATACCAGAATGATGCCTGCGGGTTTAGGTATCATCTTGGTATCATTCTTTCCCTATTCGTCTTTCAGGACAGCCACAATGAGAGACCTAGGCTCCTCCCCTTCCACAGGAAACACTGCGCCAGCCCCTATAAATTCTTACTTCCCCTGCCGGCCTTCAGTTGTTAGTGTTTCCTCCGGAGGGGAGACACTGTGCAAGGAGCCAGACTAAGTCAGTCAGGGGACTGAGGCATTTCTTACCTGAAAGGAAGCAGGGGCTTCCAGGGTATTGTGGATTAGTCACCCACCTTCCGTGAGCCACCCCAGCCTGGTCGAGTGCGGCTGAAGGCTGAGGGGGGCCCCTATCGCGTCCACAGGGCTGCAGCAAGGAGGCATCCGTCCTCCGTGTATATGGATACATGCCGCATTTTTTTGGAACTCGCGGGCCGGACGACGTGGCGACGTCATTTCCGGCGGAGGGCGGATGCTTTCCTTTTAACCCGCGACTTCCGGTTCCGGGTCGCGGCACTGATAGGGGCCCAGGCAGAAGCTGGAGAGAGTCCAAATCAGTGTCCTTAGCGTAGGACTCAGCGGAGGCAGCCACCTGCAGTCAGCATGTCAGAAGCAGAGGCTCAAGCGGCACACACTGACACCACCTCCAGCCTTCCTAAGGTAAGAGTACCCTGGGGTGGGTTCCTCTCTACCTAGGAATACCCCTCCATGCATGGTTCCTGTCCATGGGGGGTAGTCCCCCTGGGTGGTCAGGGGGGGAGACACTGATGCCTTACATATAGAAGGTTCAGCGCTCTCCAGGGGTTGTACTTATTTTTTTTTTTGACAAAGTATATTTTTGTACTAAATTTTTTTGTATGATTTTGTTGTCTTCCTGTATTCTAGAAGGCTACAGAGAAATCGAGATCAACCCATACCTCTAAAAAGAAGTGTGCCTCCTGTAGGGACACGCTAAAGGAGGCATGGGGGAAGGTCTTATGTAAAAATTGTATTGACACCCTGGTGAAAGAAAGGGATTCAGAGCAGGAGTCTGAACTGGCAGCTTCCGTGAAGGAGCTCTCGTCCACCTTTTTGTCTTTCAAAAGCTTATTTGAAAGATTTCAACTTCCCTCTGTTCCCACTTCCCAGGTTACAACCCCCTCACCGGCTCAGGGCCCTGTACCGACTAACGCTGCCACTACTTCCAGGGCAGAGGAGGTTGCAGGCCCTTCCGGTGTACAACAGGCACATCCAGATAGTGTCACCTCTGAGTCTCAAGAGGACTCAGACGGAGAAACCCAGGACGGGGAGTCCAGGAAAACCTCCAGGTATAAGTTGTCCCTGGATGAGGTAGATGACCTCTTGGGAGCAATTTATACCACCCTCGGTATACAGACCGATAAAAAACCCTTAACCCTTCATGATAAAATGTATAAGGGCCTGGGTGAACAGAAGAAAAAAGTCTTCCCTGTACACGATGTACTGATTGACACTGTCAAAAGGGAATGGCAGGACCCCGAGAGGAAACCCTTCTTTTCTACATCTTTAAAAAGAAGATTTCCTTTTTCGGAGGACCCAATGTCCATTTGGAATAAAAACCCCAAATTAGACGCCGCCTTCTCCCAGGTCTCTAGGAACACGGACCTAGCGTTCGAGGACATGGGAGCTTTGGCGGACGTCATGGACAAAAGGATAGACTCCCTATTAAAGAAAACTTGGGACTCTACTATGGGTAATTTAAGGCCTGAGATGGCCGTTACAGTTGTGGCCCGCAACTTAGAACATTGGCTCCTTAAAATCCAGGAGCACATTGAGGCTGGGACGGCTAAAGAAATAATTCTAGCGTCCTTTCCGACTATCTTGCAAGGAGTTGCTTATATAGCGGACGCCTCTGCGGAATCTGTCCGCATGTCAGCCAGGTCGGCAGCCCTGGCCAACTCTGCCAGAAGAGCCCTCTGGCTGAAGACTTGGCCAGGCGACAGTGCCTCCAAGGCTAAGCTGTGTGGGATACCCCTAACGGGAGACCTACTCTTCGGCCCCGGTCTCGATTCAGTTCTGGACCGGACGGCAGATAAAAAGAAGTCCTTTCCCCCCAAGCGGAAGGCCCCAGTATTATCAAAGAAGGGGTTTCGTCCGCAGGGTCAGAAGGGGGCTCCCAGGCCTGAAAAGCAAAGAAAGACCTGGACCCCTAAAGGCAGAGGCAGAGGTGGAGCGATTTTTTGCGCTCCTCAAAAACCCCTGACTCTCTAGTCAGAGTGGGAGGAAGACTGGGGATCTTCCTCCCACTATGGGAGACAATTTCCCCCAACCAATTTATTCTGGGGATTATAAGAAGGGGGTACCATTTAGAGTTTGCAAGGCCCCCCCCAGAGATATCTTGTCACTTCTCTTCCCAAATGCAGGGAGAAGTCCCAAACCTTGTTGGGAGCTCTGGAAAGTCTGGAAAGCCAGAACGTAGTATGCAGAGTTCCAGAAGCAGAGGAGGGAAGGGGATTCTATTCCCACATTTTTGTGGTAAAGAAACCTTCCGGAGAGTTCAGACTAATTCTGAACCTAAAGCCCCTGAACAGATCAGTTGTATACAAACGATTCCGGATGGAGTCGATTTTTTCTGTCAGGGCTCTCCTCCCCCCCAATTGCTTCATGGTGTCTCTGGATCTCAGAGACGCATACCTGCACATCATAATTGCAGAAAACTCTCAACGTTTTCTACGTCTAGCAGTCAACCTAGACGGAACAGTAGTGCACCTACAGTTCAAAGCACTGCCATTCGGGCTATCCTCGTCCCCCCGCATTTTCACCAAGGTTCTGGCGGAACCGTTGGCGTTTCTGCGTCTTCAGGGTGTATCCATCATAGCTTACCTGGACGATCTGCTTCTATTCGCAGCATCCCCAGAACAGCTATCCAGAGACCTGGAAAAAACAAGGAGGGTCCTTACGGACCTAGGGTGGCTTCTAAATTTAGAGAAGTCCAGCCTAGTCCCGTCACAGAGGATAATGTACCTAGGGTACATTTTGGACTCAACTCTTTTGAGAGTGTTCCTCCCGATGGAGAAGATCCTGAAGCTAGACAGGGCAGTGACGTCCCTTCAGAGCAATCTCCAAGTGACAATCAGATATCTGATGTCAACTTTGGGCCTGTTGACATCTACGCTCCCAGCAGTCCAATGGGCAGGACTGTACTTTCGCCCACTACAAGCCTTCGTTTTGAAGATTTGGGATCACAGTCTAGAAGCTCTAGACAACCTGGTTCAGGTACCTGCTCAGGTAAAGAGATCCCTCTGGTGGCTGAGGAGGGTTCCAAACCTGTCACAGGGGCGTCTGTGGTTTGTCCCGGTATCTCGGGTGATAACCACGGACGCAAGTGGCAAAGGCTGGGGGGCACACCTGGGATCCCTCCCAGCACAGGGCACCTGGGAATTAGAGGAACTAAACAGGTCGTCCAACTGGAAAGAGCTGAAAGCTGTGGGTCTAGCGCTCAAATTTTTCCAGGAACAACTCCAGGGTCACCACACTCAGGTGAGGTCAGACAACTCTTCGGCCGTAGCCTATTTGAACAAGCAGGGCGGCACAAGGAGTGGAGTCTTGTCGGCCCTAGCAGCAGACATTCTGGGCTGGGCCGAAATCAACACACTCTCACTCTCAGCAATCTTCCTGAGAGGCGAGAGGAACGTCATAGCAGACTTCCTCAGTCGGACACAACTGAGAGGGAGCGAATGGGTCCTCAATCAGGAGGTTTTCCTGCTCTTAGTCAGAAGGCGGGGGCCACCAGAGGTGGACCTTTTCGCGTCAAAGAGAAACACGAAAGCCCCCTGGTTCTTCTCTCTAAACAGGGGAGAAGGAGAGTTGGGAGTGGAAGCACTAACCCAAAGTTGGGAATTCAGAATGTGTTATACATTCCCACCACCGGTTCTGTTGCCCGCTGTCCAAAGGAAGTTTCAGATAGAAAACACTTCCCTGATTTTAGTGGCACCACATTGGCCCAAGAGAGCATGGTTCTCAGTTCTCAAACAGTTGGCTGTAGAACCACCCTTTCTTCTTCCACCTCGAGAGGATCTCCTCTCACAGGGCCCGGTCCTTTGTCCCCAGGTACACAAATGGAGACTAGCGGCTTGGCTACTGAGGAGGGCATGTTAAAAGCCAAAGGCTTTTCAGAGAAACTAGTTACCACCCTCCTTAATAGTAGGAAAAGGGAGACTCGCCAGATCTATAGAAGAGTCTGGCTCCGCTTTAACAAGTGGTGTGCGGACAGTTCCTGTTCGGTCCATAATTCCACGTCCATACTAGAATTTCTTCAATGTGGGGCAGATAAGGGTCTTTCCATAGCTACCCTTAAAAGTCAAATTTCAGCACTCAGTGCTTACTTAGAGAAACCTCTGGCCTCTGATCCCTGGGTTGTCAGGTTCTTCAGAGCCCTATCCAGACTGAGACCAGCTCAGAATCCACCATTTCCCAGTTGGGACCTGTCTTTAGTCTTGCAGACCCTTACGGACGCTCCCTTTGAACCCCTAGAGGAGTGTCTACTAAGGGATCTAACTTTAAAAACAGCTTTTTTGGTTGCAGTGACCACTGCTAGGAGGGTCAGTGAGTTAGAAGCTCTATCCATTAGACCCCCTTTTTGTATTATTTTTCCGGATCGGGTCGTTTTAAAGACCGATCCGGCATTTTTGCCCAAGGTGACTTCAAAATTCCACAGGAATCAGGAAGTAATCTTGCCTTCTTTTTGTCCAAACCCCTCAGGTGAAGGGGAGTTGAAATTCCACACCTTGGATGTCAGAAGATGCATCCTGCACTACCTAGAACAGACAAGCGTCTTTAGAAAGTCAGACTCTCTGTTTATTTTATTTTCTGGGGCCAGAAAGGGTTACAAGGCGTCTCGACGCACTATTGCCAGATGGCTCAGAACAGCCATAGGACAGGCATATTCCTTAGCGGGTAAAGAGGTCCCTACAGGAATAAAGGCACACTCCACCAGATCTCTGGCAGCCTCTCAGGCAGAAAGGGCTGGAGCAACGCCAGAACAAATATGCAAGGCAGCAACTTGGTCCAGCTACGCTACCTTTGTTAAGCATTACAGAGTGGATCTGGTGTCGGCAGGTGAGCAAGCCTTTGGGCGAAAGGTTTTGCAAGCTGTAGTCCCACCCTAGTTGGTAAGTGCTCGTCTATCCTCTCATTGTGGCTGTCCTGAAAGACGAATAGGGAAAATTAGAGTTACGCTTACCGGTAACGTCTTTTCCAGTAGTCATTCAGGACAGCCCTAGTACCCACCCTAAAAAAATTGGGGGGTCTTACTAAAGACCGGAACGCAGCATGATAGAGATAATAATAGTATGCTATTAATGTGTTCTTGTGTCTCCCCAGCTGTCCGGAGGTGATCTCAGAAAAACTGAAGGCCGGCAGGGGAAGTAAGAATTTATAGGGGCTGGCGCAGTGTTTCCTGTGGAAGGGGAGGAGCCTAGGTCTCTCATTGTGGCTGTCCTGAAAGACTACTGGAAAAGACGTTACCGGTAAGCGTAACTCTAATTTTTCAGCCAGCGGCCCACTTTCATGTAAAAGCAATCCTAGTGGCTAATTAGCCTCTGGACTGCTTTTACAAGCAGTGGAAGGGAATGTCCTCCCCCCCCCGGATATAAAAAGCGCCATTGGGAAATTGGGAAAGCATTTTATCACACCGATCTTGGTGTGGTCAGATGCTTTGAGGGCAGAGGAAAGATCTGGGGTCCAATAGACCCCAGGTTTTTCAAAAAAAGAGTACCTGTCACCACCTATTACTATCATAGGGGATATTTACATTCCCTGAGATAACAATAAAAATGATAAAAAAAAAAAAAAAAAATGGAAAGAACAGTTTAAAAATAAAAAAGCAAAATTAATAATAAAAAAAATTAAAATAAAAAAAAGCACCCCTGTCCCGCCCTGCTCTTGCGCAATGGCGAACGCAAGCGTCGGTCTGGCGTCATATGTAAACAGCAATTGCATCATGCATGTGAGGTATCACCGCGAAGGTCAAATCGAGGGCAGTCATTTTAGCAGTAGACCTCCTCTGTAAATCTAATGTGGTACACTGTAAAGGCTTTTAAAGGCTTTTAAAAATGTATGTAGTTTGTCGCCACTGCGCATTTGTGAAAAATGTTAAAGCATGTCGTGTTTGGTATCTATGTACTCGGCCTAAGGTCATATTTTTTATTTCATCAAACATTTGGGCAATATAGTGTGTTTTAGTGCATTAAAATGTAAAAAAAAAAAATTTCCCCAAAAAATGCGTTTGAAAAATCGCTGCGCAAATACTGTGTGGAAAAAAAAATGGAACACCCACCATTTTAATCTGTAGGGCCTTTGCTTTAAAAATATATAATGTTTGGGGGTTCAACATAATTTTCTTGCAAAAAAAATAAATATGTTTTCATGTAAACAAAGTGTCAGAAAGGGCTTTGTCTTCAAGTGGTTAGAAGAGTGGATGTAAGCTTCCTAATGTTGTGTATAAAATGCCAGGACAGTTCAAAACCCCCCAAATGACCCCATTTTGGAAAGCAGACACCCCAAGCTATATACTGAGAGGCATGTCGAGTTCATGGAATATTTTATATGTTGACACAAGTTGCGGAAAAAATACAATTTTTTTTTTTTTTTTTTTGCACAAAGTTGTCACTAAATGATATATTGCTCAAACATGCCATGGGCAAATGTGGAATTACACCCCAAAATACATTTTGTTGCTTCTCCTGAGTACGGGGATACCACATGTGTGAGACTTTTTGGGAGCCTAGCCGCGTACGGGACCCCGAAAACCAAGCACCGCCTTCAGGATTTCTAAGGGCGCAAATTTTTGATTTCACTCCTCACTACCTATCAAAGTTTCGAAGGCCATAAAATGCCAAAATAGCACAAAACCCCCCAAATGACCCCATTTTGGAACGTAGACACCCCAAGCTATTTGCTGAGAGGCATGGTGAGTATTTTACAGCTCTCATTTGTTTTTATAAATGAATAAATAAAATATTTTTTTTTTCAATTTTCAAAACTTTGTGACAAAAAGCAAGATCTGCAAAATACTCACCATACCTCTCAGCAAATAGCTTGGGGTGTCTACTTTCCAAAATGGGGTCATTTGGGGGGGTTTTGTATTGCCCTGCCATTTTAGCACCTCAGTCATAAATTAAAAGCTGTGTAAATTCCAGAAAATGTACCCTAGTTTGTAGACGCTATAACTTTTGCGCAAACCATTAAATATACGCTTATTGACATTTTTTTACTAAAGACATGTGGCTGAATACATTTTGGCCTTAATGTATGACTAAAATTGAGTTTATTCGATTTTTCTTATAACAAAAAGACAAGCCATTGTCGCAAACCACCATTCCTGGCTTAAGCTGGCGTGGCGTCAACCACCTCTCGGCCTGCCCCTGCAGAGCTGACAGAACCTCTGCCTCAGTGTGGCTCCTGTCCCCCAAACACACCAGCGCAAGCACGGCATGGCATCTTTTTGCCTGCGTACTTGCGTAGCCCATTGAATGCCTACGGAGCACCGCTGGTTCCGAGGACAAAGCACCGGAAGATGCCACGGAGGTAGAAGAAGAGGAGGGGTGGAGGAGAGAGGTGTGTCACAACAAGTAGTAGCATTTTGGAGGCATAGCGGCGGAACAACCTCCAACACTACTGCACCTTGTCCTGCATCCTTCCCAGCTGCCAAAAGAGTGACCCAATGGGCCGTGAAAGAAAGGTAACGTCCCTGTCCATGCCTGCTGGACCATGAGTCAGCGGTAATATGCACCTTACCGCTGACCGCCCTGTCCAGCGAGGCATGGACATTGCCTTCCACATGCCGGTAGAGAGCCGGAATCGCCTTCCGTGAGAAAAAGTAGCATTTGGGAACCTGCCACTGAGGAACCGCACATTGCACAAACTCACGGAAGGGGGCCGAGTCTACCAACTGAAAAGGCAGCAGTTGAAGTGCTAGCAATTTAGCCAAGCTAGAATTCAACCGCTGGGCATGTGGATGGCTGGGAGTGAACTTCTTTCGACGGTCCAGCAGCTGGGGCAGGGAAATTTGCCTGCTACAATCGGACGTCGGTGTACTGCTAGCAGAGTGCCCGCAAGTACTTGGCTGTGACACACCTAATTCTACACCTTCATTCCTCTCAGTGCAGGTTTCAGAGCGGACTGAAGGTATAGTGGGGTTGGAGATCCCAGCTGATCAGGAGCAAGGAGAGGTCCACTTTGTTCTTTGGTGTGGGTCTTTAAGGTACGCTTGCCAACGAGCTGCATGGCAGGTCAACATATGCCTGGTCAAGCATGTGGTGCCCAAGCGGCTGATGTTTTGGCCATGCGAGATACGCTTGAGACATATGTTGCAAATAGCAGCAGTGCGATCTGATGCACTCGACTCAAAAAAGGCCCACACCAAAGAACTTTTGGAATAACGGGCAGAGGCAGAGCCCTGCACAGGCGGAGCTCTGCGGTGTGATTCAGTCGGTGTGCTGCCCTTACGCTGGCCCCCGGAGGGCATCCTGCCTCATTGGAGATGTGCCTCCTCCTGATCCTCCTCCTTCTCCTCTCTCCTATCAGGCACTAACGTGGAGTCAGTGACCTCATCATCCCCTCCCTCTTGATCACTGGTTCAAACCTGGCAGTATGCTGCAGCTGCTGGAACATGACTGCCAGATTGCTGTCCTTCTTGAGCATCCCCTCTCTCTGCGCTCACGCTACTGCCTTCCTCTAGCTGGGTATCATCATCAGACCCTTCAAAACGCTGGGCATCCTCCTGGAGCATGTACCCAACACTGTGCTCAAACAGTTCGGGGGACTCCTCAGGAGGACATGGTGGGTCTAGGGAAGGAGTGACTGATGATGACATTGATACGAGGGAAGAGGATGCGTTGGCAGCTGCTTTGCCAGTCCCCTGAGCCTGGATGAGAGAGGATGAGGAGGGCTTGGTCATCCACTCTACCAAGTCTTCGGCATGATGCGGCTCAACGCGTCCAGCTGCCGAAAATAAGGACAAGCGTGTCCCATGGCCACGTGCTGATGATGATGCACCGCGTCCACGACCAGCACTGTTGTCTCTAGACACAGAGCCTGCTTGCCCTCTTTTATTGGCTCGTGACTGTCTACCTCTCCTTGTTGGCCTTCCAGACATAGTAATGGCCTGCAGGGATATGGGAAAACCAGCAATTGGGTAGTGTATATTTTGCTGGAGGCACACAACACCCACTGTAAAGGCTGCAGATGCATGTATTAGAGAACACCAGCAATAAAGGGTAGATACAGGTGTATACTGTGCTCTGCTGGAGGCACACAACACCCACTAACTCCTGCAGATGCCTTTATTATAGAACACCAGCAATAAAGGGTAGATACAGGTGTATGCTGTGCTGTGCTGGAGGCACACAACACCCACTAACTCCTGCAGATGCCTTTATTAGAGAACACCAGCAAAAAGGTTAGATACATGTGTATACTGTGCTGTGCTGGAGGCACACAACACCCACTAACTCCTGCAGATGCCTGTATTAGAGAACACCAGCAATAAAGGGTAGATACAGGTGTATATTGTGCTGGAGGCACACAACACCCACTAACTCCTGCAGATGCCTTTATTATAGAACACCAGCAACAAAGGGTAGATACAGGTGTATACTGTGCTGTGCTGGAGGCACACAACACCCACTAACTCCTGCAGATGCCTGTATTAGAGAACACCAGCAATAAAGGGTAGCTACAGGTGTATATTGTGCTGGAGGCACACAACACCCACTAACTCCTGCAGATGCCTGTATTAGAGAACACCAGCAATAAAGGGTAGCTACAGGTGTATATTGTGCTGGAGGCACACAATACCCACTAACTCCTGCAGATGCCTTTATTATAGAACACCAGCAATAAAGGGTAGATACAGGTGTATACTGTGCTGTGCTGGTCGCACACAACACCCACTAACTCCTGCAGATGCCTTTATTAGAGAACACCAGCAAAAAAGGGTAGATACAGGTGTATACTGTGCTGTGCTGGAGGCACACAACACCCACTAACTCATGCAGATGCATGTATTAGAGAACACCAGCAATAAAGGGTAGATACAGGTGTATATTGTGCTGGAGGCACACAACACCCACTATCTCCTGCAGATGCCTTTATTATAGAACACCAGCAACAAAGGGTAGATACAGGTGTATACTGTGCTGTGCTGGAGGCACACAACACCCACTAACTCCTGCAGATGCCTGTATTAGAGAACACCAGCAATAA
This sequence comes from Rana muscosa, assembly GCA_029206835.1. Lineage (NCBI taxonomy): Eukaryota > Metazoa > Chordata > Amphibia > Anura > Ranidae > Rana > Rana muscosa. The sequence goes on from CM055124.1 coordinate 31,819,417, forward strand.
AGGGTAGTGTGAGGGGGTTAGCTCGGCAGCGGGTGTGTGTGACCCCCGGGATGGGCTCCCCACACAAAACAGGCCCAGCAAACGGAGGTTGTGGTTTTCAAAATCAAAAAGGTGCGGTTTATTTTCTATTTACAGTGACAAAACACAGCAAAGCAAAAGAAACATAAACAAAATAAATCCTGGTCAAGTTGACCTCTGACTAAACATACAGGTTTCCTAACTAACAACTGGGATCAGCCTAGGGCTGTCCTAGTCCCTAAGTCCCTGGTTTTAAATGTCCAAGCAAATAGCCACACAGGCTTTGTCTCACCGCACAGGGGTTCACTCTCCCTAGACAGTCCACACAGGTCTGGTTCCAGGCATGAGCTAACCCCTAATGAAGCTGGGAGTTCTTATAGAGGCCTAAATGAGCTGACAAGCTTCAGCTGGTCTCATCAACTCCCTGTCTGCACGACGCCCAGCACTCTCCCTAGAGGTATGAGTCATCCATGAGCCCACTAGCCTTAGCTGGGCTTATACAACTCTCCACCTAGTTGTATAAGTCGGCGTAAAGCCTGAATCTGGGCGAAATATATCTACCCCCCTGGATGCAACCAGGTGACTTTACCTTCCTGCTGTCACATACCCCCCCCTCTTGTTTTAACCTCGGGGTTGGAACACCAGCAATCAGGCATTCATGTACTCGAGACAAAGCATCCACATTCCCCATTTGAACGCCAGGGCGATGCTTTACTGTGAAGTTGAATTCCTGGAGGGCCAGGAACCACCTATTCACTCTTCTATTTGTTTCCTTGTTTTGAGCCATCCACTTTAACGGAGCGTGATCCATAACCATGTCAAAGTGCCTACCTAGCAGGTAGTACCGAAGGGAATCTAGAGCCCACTTCACCGCTAAACACTCCTTTTCAACGGTGGCGTAATTTACCTCATGGGACTTCAACTTCCTGCTGAGGTAAATGACTGGGTGCTCTTCCCCGTTCCAGACCTGGGACAATACTGCTCCTAACCCCACATCTGACGCATCACTTTGTACGACAAAGTCTTTAGAGAAGTCGGGTGAGTACAACACTGGCTGGCTACATAAGGCTTGTTTCAAGAATTGGAATGCTGCCTCAGCCTCGGGGGTCCATTTAATCATGACCGACCCTTTCCCCTTCGTCAGGTTGGTTAGGGGCACAGCCTTAGAAGCAAAGTGGGGAATGAATCGCCGATAATACCCAGCGATTCCCAGAAAGGCTCGTACCTGCTTCTTGCTGTTGGGACGTGGCCAACTCTGGATGGCCTCGACTTTGTTGAGTTGGGGTTTTATTACTCCCCTCCCAATGGTGTACCCAAGATATTTGGCCTCCTCCTGCCCAATGGTACACTTCTTGGGGTTAGCCGTAAACCCCGCTTCCCGAACAGAGTCCAGGACTGCTTGCACTTTTGGCAGATGTGAGGCCCAATCTGTGCTATGGACAATTACGTCATCCAGGTAAGCCGCAGCATACTTCCGATGGGGCCTCAGCATCTGGTCCATTTTCCGCTGGAATGTGGCCGGCGCATTCTGTAACCCGAACGGCATTCTTTTATATTGGAACGCCCCGTCTGGGGTTACAAATGCGGTTTTCTCTTTGGCCGACTTGGCCAGGGGGATTTGCCAATACCCTTTTGTGAGGTCAAGAGTCGTCATGTATCGGGCTGTTCCCAGCCGGTCGATCAACTCATCTATACGTGGCATGGGGTAGGTGTCAAATTTTGTAACTTTGTTCAACTGACGAAAATCGTTACAAAATCGCCAGCTCCCATCCGGTTTAGGCACCAACACGATGGGACTAGACCAATCACTTTGGGACTCCTCTATCACCCCTAAGTTCAGCATTTTCTGTACTTCCTCCCGTATTGCCTCCCGTCGGGCCTCTGGGATCCGATAGGGTTTTAACTTCACCCTTTCACCGGGCGGGGTAATGATGTCATGCTCTACCCCAGATGTTTGTCCCGGCAGCTCAGAGAATACCTCCTTGTTGCGAAGCACAAACTCCTTAACCTCCTGTTGTTGGGGTTGTGACAAGGTGGCTGCTATTCCAACCTCAGGAATCACGCAACCAGTTTGAGCTGGTGACCAAGTGTCTGCGACTAGGGACTCTCTATCCCTCCAGGCTTTCAACAGATTAACGTGATAGATCTGTTCGGGCTTTCGCCTTCCTGGTTGTCTGACCTTGTAATTCACTTCGCTCACTTTTTCCATTATCTCGTAGGGGCCTTGCCATTTGGCAAGGAATTTACTTTCAACCGTAGGGACAAGTACCAGTATCCTATCCCCCGGGGAAAAGGTACGGGTCTTGGCTCCACGGTTGTACACTCTCTGCTGTGCTAACTGCGCTTGGGCCAAATGTTCCTTCACGATGGGCATTACCTGTGCAATTCGGTCTTGCATCAGGGCGACATGCTCAATCACACTCCTGTGGGGAGAACTCTCACTTTCCCAAGTTTCCTTGGCAATATCCAACAGCCCTCTTGGGTGTCTCCCATACAGTAACTCAAAGGGGGAGAATCCCGTAGAGGATTGGGGCACCTCCCTAATAGCAAACATCAGATAAGGAAGTAGACAGTCCCAATCCTTTCCATCTCTATCCACCACTTTCTTCAACATTTGTTTTAGGGTTTTGTTGAATCTTTCAACCAGCCCATCGGTTTGGGGGTGATACACAGATGTACGTAATTGCGTCACTTTGAATAATTTACACAGCTCCTTCATAACCCGGGACATAAAGGGTGTACCTTGGTCCGTAAGCAGTTCTTTACAAATACCCACCCGGCTAAACACAAGAGATAGCTCTTTGGCTATGGTTTTGGCCGAGGTATTTCGGAGAGGGATCGCTTCTGGATAACGGGTGGCATAGTCCATTATAACTAATATGTACTGGTGCCCCCTAGCGGACTTGATTATAGGACCTACCAAATCCATGGCGATCCTCTCAAACGGGACCTCAATGATGGGTAGAGGGACCAGCGGGCTACGGAAATGTGGCATCGGGGCCGACCTCTGACACACAGGGCAGGAGGAACAATAATTTTCTACGTCCTTCATCACCCACGGCCAATAGAATCTCTGTAATACCCTCTCTCGGGTTTTCTCTGTCCCCAGATGACCTCCAAGAATGTGCCCATGGGCCAACTCCAACACCAACTTCCTGTAAGGTTTGGGCACCACAAGCTGCTCAACGGTTTCTTCTGCCCTTTTTGCCACCCGATACAGTAGGTCCTTCTCTACGCTGAAGTATGGGTAAGTGCAGGTATTATCTGGGTTCACTAACTCGCCATCTATTTTCACTACGTTTTCCCGTGCCTTTATTAGGGCGGGGTCTTTCAACTGTTCTGTGGCAAAGTTTTCCCTGTGAACCTCAAGATCAGAAAACTCCACAGACGGTAGGTTTTCGTCTGAGGAGGTGGGCTCCTCTCCAGTTTCTTGAGTCTCCCCTGCCAATACTGATAAGGGAAATTCCGGAGAGTCCTCACCACTCTCAGGGGAGTTTTGGCTATCACATTCCTGGTACATAGGGGCACCAGTGAGGGGCTCAGGATCATCCCACAGTTCCCAGAACTTCGGAAAATCCCTTCCCACAATGGCGTCATGTGGTAACTGAGATACTAAGCCCACTGGATGAGAGAGGGTACCTTTGGGGGTCTCGAAACACACTGTAGTCACTGGATACTCTCGGGTGTCCCCATGCACACAAATAACAGCTACCTTGCTATTCCCAGAGACCTCTGTTTTAACTAACTCAGCCTTTATCAGGGTCACAAGGCTACCTGAATCCAGCAATACCACAACATTTCTACCATTAACACACATTTTGCATAAATGTTTCTCAGTTCCTCGAATGGCAGTGCATGCGACTGTCGCACACAGCGACTGACGTCTGCCCGTCAGAAAGTCACACTGCATGGGTTCCTCCACAACCGGGCAATTGGCTGCAATATGTCCCGCTTGCCGGCAGCGGTAGCAAACGATCCTTCTTGCCGCCTCTTGAGCCGCTGATTTCCCAGGCTGTTCTCGCCAAACTTGGGGTAGAGCTCCCATCCTCTCACTCTCTCCACCCTCACCCCTTGGAATCCTCTTATCCGCCCCTGGGGATGGTCTGGTCTTAGGGTGGAAAGTCCTAGTGTCTCTGGAAGAGGCCGTCAGGTTCTCTGTAGCCAAGTATTTCTCCACACGATCCACAAGACCATCGGCCGTCTCTGGGTCTCCATGGCTTACCCACTTTTGGATGGCAGTAGGAAGAGCTCTCAAAAACCGATCCATTACAACACGTTCCACAATCTTTGGTGCGGACAAAGTCTCTGGCTGTAGCCACTTTCTGCTCAGGTGAATGAGATCATACATTTGAGACCTGGGGGGTTTTCCAAGCTGGAAAGTCCAGTTATGCACACGCTGAGCCCGGACAGCCTGGGTGACACCCAGCCTTGCCAATATTTCAGCTTTTAGCATCACATAGTCTTTTGCTTGGTTAGGCTCTAGGTCATAGTAAGCTTTCTGCGATTCACCAGTTAACAGAGGAGCCACCAGTCCAGCCCACTGCTCCTCAGGCCACTTTTCTCTTTCAGCGGTCCTTTCAAATGTGGTCAAAAATACCTCTGGATCATCCTCTCCAGTCATTTTTGTCAATAAACGACTCACCCCAAAGGACGCGGTATTAGTGGGACGGCTTTCCTCACTGGTCTGCGGACGTTGCTGCATTACTGCTTCCATCTGTTGTTGTAGTCTCTGCTCTTGCTTCTGCAACAGGTCTATGAAGCGGGCCTCAGATTGCTGCTGGGCTCGTTGCTGAGCCTCCAGACTCTGTTGCAAAGTTGCGTTTGTCTGCTGCTGGGCTGCAAGGCTCTGTTGATGAGCTTGCTGCTGGGCTGCGAAGTTCTGTTGTTGAGCTGCAAGGCTCTGTTGATGAGCTGCAAGGCTCTTTTGCAAACCTGCATTTGTCTGCTGTTGATTGGCATTTGCTAGAGCCAGCTGCTTCAGTATCTCCTCCATGCTGGCTTAAAAAAAACTGCCCGCATTCTCCACCAACTGTGAGGGGGTTAGCTCGGCAGCGGGTGTGTGTGACCCCCGGGATGGGCTCCCCACACAAAACAGGCCCAGCAAACGGAGGTTGTGGTTTTCAAAATCAAAAAGGTGCGGTTTATTTTCTATTTACAGTGACAAAACACAGCAAAGCAAAAGAAACATAAACAAAATAAATCCTGGTCAAGTTGACCTCTGACTAAACATACAGGTTTCCTAACTAACAACTGGGATCAGCCTAGGGCTGTCCTAGTCCCTAAGTCCCTGGTTTTAAATGTCCAAGCAAATAGCCACACAGGCTTTGTCTCACCGCACAGGGGTTCACTCTCCCTAGACAGTCCACACAGGTCTGGTTCCAGGCATGAGCTAACCCCTAATGAAGCTGGGAGTTCTTAGAGAGGCCTAAATGAGCTGACAAGCTTCAGCTGGTCTCATCAACTCCCTGTCTGCACGACGCCCAGCACTCTCCCTAGAGGTATGAGTCATCCATGAGCCCACTAGCCTTAGCTGGGCTTATACAACTCTCCACCTAGTTGTATAAGTCGGCGTAAAGCCTGAATCTGGGCGAAATATATCTACCCCCCTGGATGCAACCAGGTGACTTTACCTTCCTGCTGTCACAGTAGATACAGGTGTATATTGTGCTGGAGGCACACAACACCCACTAACTCCTGCAGATGCCTTTATTAGAGAACACCAGCAATAAAGGGTAGATACAGGTGTATATTGTGTTGGAGGCACACAACACCCACTAACTCCTGCAGATGCCTGTATTAGAGAACACCAGAAATAAACGGTAGATACAGGTGTATACTGTGCTGGAGGCACATAACACCCACTAACTCCTGCAGATGCATGTATCAGAGAACACTAGCAATAAATGGTAGATACAGGTGTATACTGTGCTGGAGGCACACAACACCCACTAACTCCTGCAGATGCCTGTATTAGAGAACACCAGCAATAAACGGTAGATACAGGTGTATACTGTGCTGGATGCACACAACACCCACTAACTCCTGCAGATGCCTGTATTAGAGAACAGCAATAAAGGGTAGATACAGGTGTATACTGCGTTGGAGGCACACAACACCCACTAAGTCCTGCAGATGCCTGAGAAAATAACACACTGTCCCTGCCTATCTAGCTCTTTCCCTGCACGCCGGGACACACTACACAAGGCCGCCACGCTGGCGACCTTATATAGTGTGGGGCGTGTACTAAACCCCCTGAGCTATAATTGGCCACAGGCATCTTGCCTGTGGCCAATTATGGCTCTCCTCGCTGCCGGCGCTGTGATTGGCCAAGCATGCGGGGTCACAGTGCATGCTTGGCCAATCACAGCGCCGGAAATGCACTGCGATGGCGCAGTGCATCGTGGGCCATTCGCGTCACACGAATTTGGCGCGAACAGCCCACAAAGTTCTGGTTTCGCCGAACAGGCGAACAGACGATGTTCGAGTCGAACATGCGTTCGACTCGAACACCGAGCTCATCCCTAGTCCCTTCTGACAGATGATGCTGACTGCAAGGGATCCAGAGGGATGAGGTGGGGGAGTTCCAATACAGCCAATCCAGTCTCAGCTGTGCATGTTTCCCTATGATATGTGAGCGGTGTTCGTAAGTGGAGAATAGGAATGACCTGAACACCCGCCGGTTCGGTTCGCATCCAGAACATGTGAACAAACCAAAAGTTCACGCGGACATTCGAACACCAATAAAGTCTATGGGACTCGAATGTGAGAAATCAAAAGTGCAAATTTTAAAGGCTAATATGCAAGTTATTGTCCTAAAAAGTGTTTGGGGACCCGGGTCCCAGGGGACATGTATCAATGCCGTTTTTTCGGGAGCAGTGATTTTAATAATGCTTAAAGTGAAACAATAAAAAGTGAAATATTCCTTTAAAATTTTGTACCTAGGGGGTGTGTATAGTATGCCTGTAAAGTAGCGCTTGTTTCCCGTGCTTAGAACTGTCCCTGCACAAAATGTAATTTTTGAAGGAAAAAAAGTCATTTAAAACTACTCGTGGCTATAATGAATTGTTGGGTCCCGGCAATACAGATAAAAATCATTGAAAAAAACGGCAGGGGTCCCCCCCAGTCCATTACCAGGCCTTTTGGGTCTCGTATGAATATTAACGGGAACCCCTGACGTTTTTTTCAATGACTTTTATCTGTATTGCCGGGACCCGACAATTCATTAATAGCCGCGAGTAGTTTTAACTTTTTTTCCTTCAAAAATGAAATTTTGTGCAGGGAACCAAAATTTAAAAAAAAATGCGTGTGGGTCCCACCAAATATCCATTACCAGGCCCTTCAGGTCTGGTATGGATATTAACCACAAAATAGGGGATAGTTTTATGGCATTTTTATTAATATTTTTTTTTTACTAGTAATGAAGGTGATCAGCGATTTTTATCATGACTGCGACATTATGGTGGACACATCGGACACTTTTGACACCATTTTGGGACCATTGTCATTTTTACAGCGATCAGTGTTATAAAGAAAGGGAGTTTTTACCGCTCCAGGTGAGTATGCTCCAACAATCTATGGTCTCAGGAACACCGTGGGTGCCAGCAATGCATGCAGCATATGAAAAAGGAAAATAAGGATATGGACAGCCGCACTCCAAAAAACCTTGATGGTCGCCTTTATTGTAAAGGATCGGATAAAATACACCAAAAAATCACAGCATAACCGGGGTAACAGCTGACATGTTTCACACTGGCAGTGAAGGGGTTAACCTGTAGGTGGCGCTGTAGGGGTTAAGTGTGCCCTAGTGAGTGATTCTTACTATAGGGGGGCGTGGCTTGGCGTGACACGTCACTGATCGCTGTTCCCGATGACAGGAAACAGACGATCACTGACATGCCACTAGGAAGAACGGGGAAAGGTTTGTTTACACTTATCTCTCCCCGTTCTTCAGCTCTGTGACCCGATCGCGGGACACTGGCGGCGATCGGGTCCACGGGGTTCTGCGGGCGCGGTCACGGAGCTTCGGACCGGGTCGCAAGCGCGCCGCCAGCTGGGATCTTAAAGGGGACAAACCTGTACAACCTTATGCCCAGCCGTGCCATTCTGTCGATGTATATCGTCGTGCAGCGTTCCTTAAGTGGTTAAGGGGAAATCCGCGTATTTATTTTTTTTAAATGGCGTGGGGGTCCCCCTCAAAATCCATACCAGCCCCTTCAGGTCTAGTGTGGATTTTAAGGGGAACCCCACACCAAATAAAAAAAAATGGTGTGGGGTTCCCCCAAAAATCCTGACCAGACCCTTATCCGAGCACGCAACCTGGCAGGCCGCAGAAAAAGAGGGGGGGGGGCGAGAGAGCGCCCCCCTCCTTCCACGACCCGGAGCTACGAACGTTACAGCCTCCTCCATAAAAGGCTCCCGGGCGAATGACACGCAAGCCGTCTGACATTTCTTATATAACCGAGTGCAGGGCCACCCGTGACGTGGATGAGTGACCCCGCCCCGTTCTGATGAATCAGGGGTTTCCGGCGGTCACTCGTCCACGTCACGGGTGGCCCCGCCCTCGGTTATAAAATAAACTTTAGACGGCTCACGCGTCATTTGCCCCGGAGCCTTCTATGGAGGAGGCTGTATTGTTCGTAGCGGCGGGTCCGGTTCGTGGAAGGAAGTACATCGCTGGAATGTATTTTTTTTATTATTTTATTAAAGGACTTGTCCCAAGTGTTTTTTTACACCTTTTTTGTGAAATGGTAGGTGTACAATGTACCCCATTACCAATTCACATGGGGGCGGAATCTGGGGGTCCCCTTTGTTAAAGGGGGCTTCCAGATTGCGATAGACCCCCCGCCCGCAGACCCCCACAACCACCGGGCAAGGGTTGTTGGGTTGAGGCCCTTGTCCCCATTAACATGGGGACAAGGTGCTTTGGGGGTCACAGACCCCCAAAGCATCCTCCCCATGTTAAGGGCATGTGGCCTGGTACGGTTCAGGAGGGGGGGCCACTCTCTTGTCCCACCCTCTTTTCCTGCGGCCTGCCAGGTTGCGTGCTCGAAAAAGGGTCTGGTATGGATTTTTGTGGGAAAACCCCACGCCATTCTTTTTTTTAAATTTGGTGCGGGGTTCCCCTTAAATCCCATACAAGACCTAAAGGGTCTGGTATGGATTTTGAAGGGAACCCCCACGCCATTTAAAAAAAAAAATACGTGGCTTTCCCCTTAACCACTTAAGGACCGCCGCACGACAATATAAAAATTACGCTGGGTTCCCCTTAATATCCACACCAGACCTGAAGGGCCTGGTAATGGAATTTTGGGGGGACCCCCACGCATTTTTTAAAAAAATTTTTGGTTCCCTGCACAAAATGTCATTTTTGAAGGAAATAAAGTCATTTAAAACTACTCGCGGCTATCAATGAATTGTCGGGTCCCGGCAATGCAGATAAAAGTCAGGGAAACAATTCATTATAGCCGCGAGTAGTTTTAAATTACTTTATTTCCTTCAAAAATTACATTTTGTGCAGGGACAGTTCTAAGCACGGGAAACAATCGCTACTTTACAGGCATACTATACACACCCCCTAGGTACAAAATATAAAGGAATATTTCACTTTTTATTGTTTTACTTTAAGCATTATTAAAATCACTGCTCCCGAAAAAAAACTTCAGTTTTTAAAACTTTTTTTTGCATTGATACATGTCCCCTGGGGCAGGACGGGTCCCCAAACACTTTTCAGGACAATAACTTGCATATTAACCTTTAAAATTAGCACTTTTGATTTCCCCCATAGACTTTTAAAGGGTGTTCCGCGGCTTTCGAATTTGCTGCGAACACCCCAAATTGTTCGCTGTTTGCCGTACGGGCGAACAGCCAATGTTCGAGTCGAACTCATGTTCGACTCGAACATAAAGCTCATCCCTAGTGGAGAAGTGGGGACTTTACACCCTGACCCATCGGACCATCTCCTCTACTCAGCACTGATCCAGAGCAACTAGGATCACAAGCTCGCATGACCCACTGTCGTACGACATGTGTGTCCACCCCAGCTGATAAGAGTACCCTATATTTCTGCTTTTGAAGATTTTAGGAGTGACTACAGACAACTTTTCCTCTTATTTGGTACCATCCTTATGGGAAGAAGTTCCATTCATTTTCTTTGCTGATGTGGACTTTACTTCAGATTTCACTTTTTGAAGTTCATAGGCTCGATTGGACTATGTTCTAACTTTATATATAGTATTATATGCACTTGTTCACATTCACTTGATTTTTTTTTTTTTTTTGTTCCATAAAGTTTTATTGAGCAAATTGACAGGAATCACAGTACAGAGATTGATGCAAAACAGGTGCATTTACAGAAAACCAGATTTTGGTACAACTTAAACAAGCCTAACAGACGGGTGTAAAATAGTCTCCAAGGTTTGTATCAGTGAGACTGAAGGTGCAGATGGGCCGGAGCCTTTATTAGTTTGATCCGCATTCCAACCGCCTGCTAACTTTGCTGCATTGCCTGTTGATTCCAACACCAAAGAGATGGTGTCTAAGATATGGTGATAAGGGGATGGGGTGGGAGGGAAAATATCTATTCATGGTGAGGGGGTATGGGATTGGAGGGGGGGGGTAGGAGGGGGGGATGAATCAGAGCGCAAGGGACAACAACGGGGATGGGGGGAAGAGGTGGGGAAGGGTTGAGGATGGGGGTGAGGAAGAGGATGGGGGGAGTGACCTCTCGTTTGGGCCTCCGTGTGAAAGAGGGGGATAAAGAGCTCCTCAGAGTACAGACTCTAATCTGAGGGAACATGCTGATTGTATTCAGCTGTAGTTTTGAAGTGTGACCAACAGGACCAGGTAGTCGAAAAATTCTCCAGTCTCTCTTGAGAGATGTGGATCAGTTCTTCCATGTCGCAAATTCTAGAGATGGTCATAAACCATTCTTTAAGTGACGGTGTATGACAGGAGCGCCAGTGTTTGGGGATGCACAGCCTGGCAGCATTCACCATGTGCATGGCTAGGGATTTGAAATAATCCTTCCTTGAGAGAGAAGTGTGATGCAGAAGAAATTGTGCTGGTGTGAAGTCCAAGGTGTAGGTGGTGATGGATGTGATGTATCTGTGTACTTCCCTCCAAAAGGGTTGGATGTGTGAGCATTCCCACCAAATATGTACCATGGAACCCACCTCTGTATTGCATCTCCAGCAAATATTGGAGGTTGAAGGAGCAAACTTATGAAGGAGAGCTGGGGTCCTATACCATCTAGTGAGCACTTTATACCCATTCTCCTGGATAGCAACGTTCAATGACCCCCTGTGTGCGTATTCGTGAATTCTTGTCCATTCAACTGATGTCAGGGGGATAGGTAGATCTCTGTTCCACGAGGCCTGTGATGGCGAAAGGGTGGAATCGGTAGGTTCTAAGAGTAAAGCGTAGAGCAGGGAAATAAGGTGCCATTGGGGGGTTCTACGATAGCAGAGGGTTTCAAAAGGGGTAAGTGGTCTTGTCCAACTGCCCTGAGCTGCATGTGTGGATAAAAAATGACAAATTTGTCTGTATGTCCAAAAGGGGAAGGTAGAGGTGTTAGAAATGAGCCTAAGGTCCTCTATCGAAGCAAGCTTACCGTCAGTGTAAAACTGTAAAGCAAGGATATCTTGATGCGGCCATTCTTGTTTGAGGAAAGTAGAAGACTCGCCTGGGATAAAGTCGGGGTTCCCTCTCAGCGTAGTCAGCGGGCCCGGGGTGGGTGAGAGGGAACCTCTGGAGGGGGACCCCCTAAGAAGCGTTAAGGAAGTATGGATGAAGGGATGTGAGGTCAGAGACTGTGGCCATTGTTTCGGGGACAGCCATGGGAGAAGGTGTAGCGGCATGGGTGAGAAAGAGTCTTCGATAGCAGTCCAGACCTTTTCAAAGGAGTGGATGGACCAGTCCGCGATTCTCGTAAGGTGACACGCAACATAGTATTTATGCAGGTCTGGAAGGGCGATACCCCCTTTAGGCTTAGGCAAGGTGAGTCTGGCATATTTGATTCTAGGGGGAGAACCTTTCCATAAAAATGCCGAGCAGGCCTTCCGATAAGAGGAAAAGAATCCTGCGGGTATATGCATCGGGATGGTTTGGATCAAGTATAATATACGTGGCAGGACAATCATTTTGATCAGAGCCGCTCGGCCAAACCACGAGACATTCAATGAGGACCACTCCAAGAAGTGGTCTTGGGCTTTTTTCAGGGCAGGGTGGAAGTTAAGGGCATACAAATCTTTAAGGCAGGGTGGGATCTGAATCCCAAGGTAGGAGATCGCAGTTTTTTCCCAACGAAATGGAAGAAATTCTTGACAATGAAGAACCTCCTGTGGTGGGAGGGTGATATTCAGGGCGTGGGACTTTGTGTAGTTAATTTTTAGGTTTGAAATTGTACCAAAGGCTTCCAGGTCATGTAGGAGAGATGGGAGGGAGGTTCGCGGGGATGTGAGAGAGAGCAGGATATCATCCGCGAAGGCGGCCACTTTAAAGTCTTTGCCTTTGACCATCAAGCCCCTAATGTCCGTGTTTTCTCTAAGTTTGTTTAAGAGGGGTTCTAGGGAGAGAATGTAGATCAGGGGGGAGAGGGGACACCCCTGGCGAGTGCCATTGCTGATGGAGAAGACGTTCGACAGGTGTCCGTTAACTCTCACCGCCGCCGTGGGGCTCGAGTATAACGCCATTATGGAGGTGAGCATGCGGTCCCCAAGGCCCACCCCTTTTAGGACCTCTCGCATGTAGTCCCAGGCCACTCTGTCAAACGCCTTCTCCGCATCAAGGGAAAGCAAAAAGCCGGGTGTTTTAGTTGAGGTGAGCCAGTGGTGTAGGTTGAGGGTTCGTATGGTATTGTCCCGCGCCTCCCTTCCCGGGACAAACCCCACTTGATCATTGGAGATAAGACCGGGGATTAAAGGTATTAACCTGTTGGCAAGGATCTTAGCATAAATTTTTATATCGACATTAAGGAGTGAGATCGGCCTATAATTCGCCACCTGGAGGGCATCCTTCCCTTCCTTAGGGATTACCGTGATGTGTGCCTCTAATAGTCTATTAGGTCGGTCTTGCGGATTGGCCAGGGCATTAAACATCTGTAAAAGGTTGGGGGCAAGGGTGTCTGCGAATGACTTATAGTACTGGAGGGTGTACCCGTCCGGGCCCGGGCTTTTGCCCAGCCTCATTTGTTTCAGGGCTATCTCCAGCTCTCCTGTCGAGAATTGTCCCTCTAAGGATTGTGCTTGTTGGGAGGAAAGGGGTTTAGGGCCATATTGTGCGAGAAAATCCGCAATGAGCGTTTGACGTGTCTCTCCCGATGCTCGGGGTGGCAGGGCAGGGCGAAGGTTATAGAGCCTTCGGTAGAAGGATTCGAATTCTCTCGCGATGTCCTCGCTCTTAGCCAAGAGGGTGCCCCGGGGATCACGTAGGGCATGTACGGTGGAGGAGAGTTTGGCCTTCTGGACTGACCGCGCTAAAAGGCGCCCACTCTTATTGCCATGTTCATAAAAGACCCTCTGCCCAAGAATATAGCGCCTTCTCGTGCGCTTACCCAGTTCGTCTGTAAGGAGTGTGCGGAGCTGAGTTAGTTCCTGAAGGGTGTTCTGGGCTTGCGTTTGTTTGTGGGACAGCTCTAGTGCTCTAATCCTTTTGATAAGAGCATTCACTTTCTCCTGATAAGCTTTTTTGGCTTGTGCATTCAGGGCAAGCAGTTCTCCCCTTACCACACATTTGTGGGCTTCCCATATGGATATTGGAGAAATGTCAGGGTTAGCATTCTCCTGAAAATAAAGCTTGATGCATGAGCGGATCCGTTCCAATGAGGTTGGATCCGTCAAGCAGGAAGGGTTGAACCGCCAAATTTTAGTCTTGGGGAACGTTTCCGGGAACGATAGTGTAACTGTGATGGGATGATGATCCGATAAGAACATCGGTTCAATGGAGGCATGTTGGAGGGCGGGGAGGTCTGTCTGGGATAGAAAAAAAAAATCGATTCTGGAGTATTTCTGGTGGGGGGCCGAAAAGTAGGTGTAGTCTTTGGTTGAAGGATAGAGGGTACGCCAAGTGTCATGAAGGGACAAGGTTTGTAATTGGGCTTTAATTTGGCGTAATGCCTTATAGGGCAGAGAAGTCGTGGCAGTGGAGGTATCTAGGAGGGGGTTCAAGGGCACATTAATGTCGCCTCCCAGGAGGACCAGGCCGCTCTGGAATGAGGACAGGAGGGCGCAAGTCTTGCGGAAGAAGGAGACTTGATGTTCATTAGGGCAATATATGTTAGCCAATGTAATAGGCTTAGTTGCATATGTTCCCTTAACAAAAATGAATCTGCCTTCAGGGTCCACTAGGGAGTCAGTCAGGAGGAAGTTGGCGTGTTTTGAAATAAGGATTGAAACTCCCTTAGATTTGGCCACCGGGTTAGTGGCGTGTAGGGCAGAGCGATACATGTGATTAGTCAGTTTAGGGATAGCATCAGATCGGAAGTGCGTCTCCTGTAGGAAGATAAAGTGAGCCTTTTGTTTGGTGAGCGAAGCTAACACTTGTGACCTTTTTTCCGGTGCATTCAGGCCTTTTGTGTTCAATGAAACACACTTCAGAGTCAGTGGGACATTAGTCTTAGGGGGGTTCTGCATTATGAAGGAGAGGCGAAAATGAGTGTCTGGTTGTCGATTAGGTTAGGACCTTCCTATAGAGGATGAGTGTGAGGGTCACTCCCCCAGGGGAAGGGAAAGAAGGGGGGGGGGACACACAAAAAGGGAGGAGGGGTAAGGAGGGAGGACACACGAGTGGGAAAATCAGGAAGATTTGGGGGTAGGGAGAGTCAGGAGGATCAGAGCAGAAAAAGAAAAGAAAAAAGAAAAGAAAAGAGAAGAAAAGAAAAGAAAAGACAAAGAAAATAAAAGAAAAAAAGGGGGGGGGGATATGAGAGCTAAATGTAAGGGAATAGATATGGGAAAGGGGAAAGAAAAACCAGAGGTGGACTTCGCTAGGCTATCTACCTGTAGGAGTCAAGAGGAAATCTGGAGTGTCAGCAACGTCTCAGTGAGACTGCTGTGTGGGGGTAGTAGTGTGAGCGGTAACCACGGCCTAGCTGTGGACCGGGGGTCAAAGTGAAGCGGATGAGGGATCCCGCTTACGGCGAGAGCCCAAGAAGCGTAGTGGGGAGCCTACCATAAGGAACAAGCTGCCGAAAGTTCAAGTATCAAGTGCATAGGAGCAATACACAAATCAACATAACATAACACATATAACCTATTCCAGCTCGCAGTGCTGAAATCAATATAACCGAGCCATAATATTTAGAAAGTAAACCTTTTAAAGTGTATTCAGGAGAATCAACCGAGAAATCCACAGCCCGTGAGGCAAGCTGGGGAGAGGAGACCCTCTTCAAAGACTTACGTTAAGCCACTCTATGGTGGGGGGGAGGGGGGTGAGTAGGGGGGAAGGGGCAGGGCAACAGGTCCAAGGACGGGGGGTGAGGGAGGAATGGGAGGGGGGAGGGAGAATGAGGGACAAGGGGATGAGGCAGGGGAAGAGGCAGGTTGAGGGGAGTGGGGAAAGGAAGAGGGAAGAGGGGGGAGGGGAGGGAAAGGAGGGGGAAGGGATGGCTAGGAGGATAGGGGCGGAGGGGGAGAAGAGGGGATTAGGGGGAGGGGGAGAAGAGGCAAGGGGAGGGGGGGAGAAGAGGTGCAGGGGGGGGGGAGAGGGGGTGAGGAGGGGGGAAGAGAGATGGAGGGGAAGGAGAGAGGAGGAGGGGATGGGAAATGCAAGGAAAAAAGGGGAAGGGAGGGGAAGAGATGTGGGGAGAAAGGAGGGGGGGTAGGGAGGAGAGAACAAGGGAGCGGGGGAGGGGGGGGAGTGGGGGGGGAAGAGGGGAAGAAGCGGGGGGGAAGGGGGGAAGGAGTGGAGAGGGGAGGAGGGGAGGGATGAGGGGGGGAAGGGAGAGCCCAGAGTGAGTTAGGGTGACGGTATCTCGACGTCTGCCTTCGCATCGGGGGGCGGAATGGGGGCTCCCGGAACCTAGGAGTCCCTGGCCCCTCCCAAAACCCCCCCCCCACCCAACCGACGCCCGGCAGACCGTATTTGTATAACCGGGGGTCAAGGGAAAGCACATGCAAATAAGGAACATATAATAGCACTGGTAATGTTATTGAGAGACAATATAAAGTAATATTTGGGGAAATAAAAGTAAGACATAGATTGCGAAAACATTGCCTACAGGAGTTTAGGATCGTCTTCCGTGAAAGAAGTATCCAAGGGGGGGATGATGTGTTCGTGTTGCAGGCCGAGGTTTCGGGCAATTTAGAGATCAGTCCTCCCGGTTCCAAAAAAAAAAAAAGGGGGGAAGTCTGCTCGGGCCCGAATTGCAGAGAGATCTCCGTAGCTGTGTGGGTAGGGGCCAATGACAGAAACCCAGGCCTACTCCTGGACACTCATAGGGAGTCTCTCCCAGGACGGGAACTTGTCGTGGGGGCATCCATATCTTCGACAGAGAGTTCAAACTTTGAGTGCAACCTCCCAGCTTTGGGGGATCCGGGCGCGTACGAGGGATTAGGTGCTCTGGGGTAAAAAGGCGTAGGTAGCTTTTTCGGGGATACGCACTTTCCCACATCCGCCACCTAAATAAGGCAGGCCCTAGGTCGTCCGCTGGGTTACAGGTTGTGGAGCTATTGGGTGACTCCCGATGGAGAGGCATTGTATGGAGTCCCAAACAGGGAAAGAAGGTCACCGTTAGGGCCATTGGGACACGGGGTTGTCAGCTATGAGGTGCAAGAGACCGGGGTGAGAATGGCATGTCTATCTCAAATGAGGGTCTGGGGGGTCTCCGGGAGAGTGAGAGATCAGTGCATAACGCTTACACATCTCGGGGGGGGGAGGCATACTCACGGGCTGCAGGTCTCAGTCTATCCAGCAGACAGTCAATAGATTTCTCGCATCACATACG
Organism: Rana muscosa; assembly: GCA_029206835.1. Lineage (NCBI taxonomy): Eukaryota > Metazoa > Chordata > Amphibia > Anura > Ranidae > Rana > Rana muscosa. The sequence continues at coordinate 31,836,374 of CM055124.1, forward strand.
CGGTGGTGAGGGGCTATGTTGTTGCAGATCCCGGCGTGAGGAACGAGCATTCGGTGACATCGGTCCAGGTCTACGGTGACGCGGTCTCTGGCGTGCAGCTTTCGGCGACGGATGGAGCGAAACAGGAAGCCAGGGTTCCGCTGGGAAGTAAAGCGCATACCAATCCGGTAGTTCTAAGGCGGGCAAGTCGAGTTGATCACAGAACGCCTGAAGATCTTCCGGTGTGCGAAGCAATGCAGAGCGCCCCCTCACTGAAGCAGACAGGCCAAACGGGAATTTCCAGCGGTACTGAATGTTTCTCGCACGCAGAGCATCTAGCAGTGGCCGTAGTGCCCTCCTGTTTTGAAGGGTAATCTGTGAAAGGTCCTGGAACAGTTTCACCTCCGCGCCATTATAAAGAATACGTCCCCTTTCCCTCGCCTTGCGGAGAATCTCTTCCTTAAGGGGGAAGCTAACTATACAGCATATAATGTCTCTGGGGGGTTCGTTATCCCGGGGTATGGGGCGGAGGGCGCGGTGGGCCCTTTCCATATCAATGGGGGAATCCGCAGGGCGCTCAATCAGGTCATTAAAGATAGCGCTGACGGTTTGCTGTAAGGCGGTGGGGTCTACGGATTCGGGGACCCCCCGTACCCTAACATTGTGCCTCCTTCCCCGGTTATCCAGGTCTTCCACATGTCTGTGGAGCTCAAAAACTTGGGCAAGTTGGGAGTCATATGCCGACTGTACCTGGCGAATGGCCGCCGCGTGCGTCTGGGTCGTCTGCTCCACGTTATCCACTCGGTGGGCGACCGCGAGCATTTCGGCCTTCAGGTCTGCTATGGCAGCAGTGACCGTGTTTTTGATGTCCGTCGCAACTTTCTCCAAGTCGAGTAGGCTGGGGGGGAGAGCCCCGCTGGAGCTGGGAGAGGATATCCCCGGCATATTGGCTGAAGGCGGCCTGTCAGGCGAGGCCGCGGCTTGGGCCTGTGCTGGCGCGAGGATCCGCAATGGCGCAGAGGCCTGCGTCTTTTGGGACCGGAATATGTCCGGTATATTCCTCCCCGAGTGCGTCTGAGAGTCCTTGATGGTGCGAGAGGTGGACGAGCTCCTTGTGGCTCTGTGCATAGCAAGCTTAGGATGGTAGGCTCCCGTTCAAGGTGATAAAGCGGCCCGGTCACACAGGAGCTCTCAGATTAGGCGTCCATCTCGGTCTCCGCTCAGGCCACCTCACTTGATTTTTTATCAAACATTTATTTTATGTCAGTTTGAGTACAAACACAGTACTCTCCACACCCCCCATCATTAGCGCTACACTATCTTTTTACTAGCAAATATTCATTCACTGTTGTAACACCTGGGTGGGCTTATGGCGCAATCCTCTGCGCTCTGAGCCCACCCTATTTTGAAGCCTATTAGAGCCTATGGCTCTAATCAGGTGCTTCAAAAAAACACCCCCGCTGCTGTAATTCAGGCACCCGGTGTCCTGAAAGAGGCCAGACGCCTGAATTGGGGATGGCCGCAGCAGCCATGGATAGATTCATGCTATGCATAAATCTATTCATTATTCATTTAGGGGGTGTCGTGGAAAGAGGGGGCGGCGCCCGAGCACCCCTAATGGATGGGCTGCCCCTGCTGTAGAGGGGGTGTGTCCTTTCCTTCCACTCATGTTTCTGATTATACTCTGCTCTCCTCTCTATGCTGTGCAATGTGTGACATCAGATCCCCATTCCCTACCTTTGGGTGATCAGAAATGCCATGTAAAATATGTGCTTTAGGAGGCTATACAGAAGAGAGGGCTGCAGATAAAAAGGTACAACTTATGCAGGAGGATTTGTTTTATCTCTGTGTATCACCTGAGGCCAATCACTTCACTGGGTATATGTAAGGGTTTACAACCACTTTAACCACTTCCCTACCGCCATATAGTCATATGACGTCCTGGGATTCCCTGCATTGCTGCATCACTGGGGACCCGATGCACCCGCGATAGCTCATCACAGAGCAGGGACGTGGTTCTGTGTATGTAAACACACAGATCCATGTCCTGTCAGGAGAGGAGAACTGATCGTATGTTCCTTGTATATAGGAACACCGATCGGTCTCCTCCCCTTGTGAGTCCCCTCCCCCTACAGTTAGAATCACTCCCTAGGTAACATATTTAACCCCTTGATCGCCCCCTAGTGTTAACCCCTTCCCTGCCAGTCACATGTATACAGTAATCAATGCATTTTTATAGCACTGATTGCTGTATAAATGTGAATGGTCCCAAAATAGTGTCAAAAGTGTCCGATATGTCCGCCGCAATGTGGATAAAAATCGCAGATCACCGCCATTACTAGTAAAAAAATAAAAATAAAAATGACATGTCGATATATAATCCCCCGATTGCATTATGTGCTGTCTTTCTCCCCACAGGCCCTACTAGCTCCTAGCTCCTGAATTTTCTGCTTTACAGCACTGAGGGTGGTCGGGGATCCGAGGGGGACATGCACAGGTGTGTGGCCTACGTGGATGTCGGGTAGAATCCATTCTCAGGTTTGGGAATGGGCGTGCCCCCCTCGGATTTAGACAGCCTGCCCTTAACCCCTGGGTATGATTTTGTTTACTATGTTTTTGTTTACTATGTTTTGTTTGCTATGTTATCCATATTTGGATTTTTGATGTCAGCCATAACTGCAGATGCATACTTGTTCACGGTAACGCAAGCTGTACGTTCTGTTCTGTTCTGTTTTAACTAATTCACCATGTTACTGACTCTGTTCCCTGCATATTCCTCTAAACCAAAGTATATGCCCCCTATTCTCTGTCATGTGACATCTGAAATTTGAGCAATACACTTAATTTCTTATCCCCCTCTTCCACACAAACCCCCAGATTACACAATGCTAAACATCCTCCTCTAATTGCCGAATAAATGCCCTTACAACTCCACAGCCTTCATGCTTTATGAGAATAAGCCGTTACACACAGCCCTGAAGTCACCTACGAATCACCCTCTCACCATGTCCTTATAGGATGACCTGTCCGTCATCTACACAACAAGATTACTCCTCTGACACCAAAATGAGCCATAGATGACGCTAACAATCAGCAGCGTCTGTTATCCTTAAGACCTCATAGAGAGACGCAGACCTCACCTCTCTCTAGTTGAACTCCACCTACCGCTCTCACACACAGCGGACTCTGGTAGACACCGCTGAACCTCACCGGTACCCCCACTCCTAATTGGTGGGCTTGCAGGTCAAGTCCCACACCCGGTATAATACCCCATCCCCCTACCTGTCCCCTCCTTCCTCCCTGGTTATCTTCCTCCTCAACGTCCTAACCTCACCTACCCCACATCTTCCCTTCTCCCCATCCGCATAACCCCCCCCCTTTCTTTTCCTCCCGTCTCTGACTTCCCCATATCCTCCCGCCCCCCACTCGCTTAAACCTCTACTACCAACATGAGCCCCGATAATGTCCGAGGCGCCAACCTGTCCCTAAAGGTAGTCTCCCTTAACGCCAAAGGACTGAACATACCTGAAAAGCGAACACAACTCTTTTCCCTCATGCGCAGCATGAAAGCTGACATAATCTTCTTACAGGAAACCCACTTTTGTAAGAAATCAGTTCCCAACATGACTAATCGCCTCTTCCCCCATAGTTTCCATGCCACCTCACCTATCTCGAAATCCAAAGGAGTCTCCATAATCATTTCCAAAAACCTTCCCATCCAAATTACAGACACTCACCTTGACGAACTAGGCAGGTATATCTTCCTAAAAGGGACACTCAGGAACAAACCAATCACTTTGGCTAACATATACAGCCCCAACTCGTCCCAAGTTCCCTTTTTTAGGGCTGTAACAAGACACCTAACCAATTTCCAAGAGGGTATTCTTATACTGGGAGGGGATCTCAATGTACCCCTGAACCCCCTTTTAGACACCTCGTCGGGGAAATCCCACCTACCATACAGGGCGCTCCGACAAATCAGAAAATGTTTCCAAGAACTCTTGCTACACGACACATGGCGCACCTTACACCCGAACGTAAAGGATTTTACATTCTTCTCCGCCCCACATAACAAATATTCACGACTAGACTACATATTTCTTACCCAACAGGATCTCCCATCCCTGAAAGCAGCAACCGTCGAACCGATGACCTTCTCGGACCACCACCCTATCTCAATGACCCTCACTTTCCCTGAAAAAGTATACCGCTCGCAAATTTGGAGACTAGACCCTTCCATCCTGACAGACAAAACCAAAGAATTAGAGATTCAAACTTGCCTAAGCAATTATTTCACTGAGAACAACACCCCGGACATTTCTAAACTTACTCAGTGGGCGGCTCACAAATGTGTTGTCCGAGGGAAATTGATTTCCCTGGGGGCCGCAATTAGAAAGGAAAAACGGGCCAAACTGGCTGATCTCTTTTCCAAACTTAATAAACTAGAAGCACTACACAAACGAAACCTGGCCCAGCAAACCCTCGTAGAACTACTAGAGACTCGTACACTCATTCAGGAAGAATTGGGCCATCACCTCAGGAAGAAATACACTCTATCTCAGAAACTTTTTTACGAATTCGGCAACAAAAGTGGCCATCTTCTTGCTCAAGCCTTACGCAAGAAAAGGGCTGCTAATACGATACACCACATACAATCCCCCACGGGTAAGACTCTCACGAATAACAATGACATAGCCAGAGAGTTTGAGAAGTACTACTCGTCCCTATATAATCTAGATAAATCCGAACCCCCTACTACCTTATCGAATGACAGACCCAATGATATTAACTCATTCTTAGACCAATTTGCTCCAGGAAAGCTCCCCACTGACACCACCACGATTCTGGAATCCCCGATCTCTATTCAGGAATGGAAAAAAGCTTTAAAACAACTTAAGCCTGGTAAGAGCCCGGGACCTGATGGTCTTTCCGCCGTATATTTCAAGACATTCTCAGACCTTCTTCAACAACCCTTCCTTGACGCCTTCAATACACTCTCTCCCACAAATCCTTTCAAAAGCGAAATGTTAGAAGCACATATCGTTGTTATCCCCAAAGAAGATAAGGACCCCACCCAAACGGGAAATTATAGACCAATCTCATTATTGAATGTAGATGTCAAAATCTTTTCTAAGATTTTGGCAAACAGACTCTTACCGCTTCTCCCTTCCTTAATCTCTCATGACCAGACCGGCTTTATCCCTGGACGTGAAGCCAGGGACAACACTGTTAAAGCAATAAACTTACACCACCTTATGACACAGACAACCCAAAAAGGCCTGTTTTTGTCACTCGATGTGGAGAAGGCGTTCGACAGAGTAGCTTGGGACTATATGACAGCGGTTCTGAGGGCCATAGGATTGGGCCCATATATGTTAGGCCTAATCCTGTCACTATACACGGGACCATCTGCTAAGGTACGGGTCAACAATACTCTGTCGGACGCCTTTCCCATCGGAAATGGCACAAGACAGGGCTGCCCCCTGTCCCCCATCCTCTTTGTACTCACACTTGAACCATTCCTCCGTAAACTGACATACAACCCAGATATCCAAGGTATAAGTTCCTCCAAAAGAGAATATAAATACGCTGCTTTCGCAGACGATATTTTGTTGTTCCTGTCGAACCCACTGATCTCCCTACCAAACCTTCTTTCTGAATTTAAACAATTTCAGTTCCTCTCCCACCTTAAAATTAATTTCTCGAAATCCTTTGCCCTTAATATAACATTACCTCAACACATAGTTGATCAATGTAAGGCTAACTTCCCGTTCCAATGGAAACATGATTCCATCACATACCTAGGGATACAACTCCCTTCCAAACTCTCAAACCTCTACGCTAAAAACCATGTTCCTATCCTACACAGAATATCCTCTGATCTTGAAACATGGAACAAACCGCTTTTCTCTTGGTTTGGCAGAGCGGCGATCCTCAAAATGAATGCCCTCCCGAGAATACTCTATATATTGCAGGCGATCCCTATACATATACCTCCGGCCTTTTTTAAATCTTATAGAAACATATGCACTAAATTCTTATGGGGGAACCGTAGACCCAGAATCAGCTTTACGCAGCTCACCCGACCTAAAAGACTTGGGGGCATAGGCCTCCCCAACCTTCTCAATTATTACACTGCTACACACCTTACCAGGATAGTGGACTGGAATACTCAATCTCTCCACAAAGATTGGGTTTCCCTAGAAGCATCTTTTTCTGCTCTCCCTTTGGAGTCTCTCCCATGGTTACTCTCACCCCATGTCCCCTCTGAATTACACGTACACCCACTTATAGGCCCAACCTTGCAATGCTTCAAAAAGCTTTGCTACCGATCACCCATATCTTCGATTCCCGGCCCACTGACACCTGTAAAAATGAACCCTGGGTTCCCACCAGGTATGCACGCAAAGTTTCTTACCGATAACTGGACACAGAGCCCAATTAGATCACATCAGTTCTTCCTCCGGGGCAAACTATTGTCTACATCCCAACTCTCCTCCCAACTAAACAAGCCACCCATTCCCCCTTGGACATATATTTTAATTGCTCATTTTCTAAAATCCCTTAACAAGAATATACAATGCTCCAGAGAACTCACCCCTTTCGAAAAGCTATGTATCCAAACGACACCCCAATCTCATCTAGTTTCTACCACACATGAACTCCTCTTCGCCGAGATGAAAGCTAACGAGACCTTAGCCTGTAAGAACTGGGAGTCAGACCTCTCGGTATCTCTTTCAGCGGAACAATGGGAACTAATTTTCCTCAACATACATAAAGGGTCGACGAATGTGTCGACCCAGGAAAACGGCTTTAAGATCCAATCTAGATGGTACCGCACGCCCACCCTTCTGCATAAATATAATCCCACAATCCCAGAGGTTTGCTGGAGATGTCTCCGGGAAAGGGGAACCCTTCTCCATATCTGGTGGTCCTGTCCATCTCTAAAAGACTTCTGGGAAAAGGTATGCCATATAACCTCTCGAGTCACCTCATATCATTTGGACCTTTCCCCTTCTCAATTCCTTCTACACCATTCACCCCTGTCGCACAATTCCTATCACAAATCCCTAGCAATGCACATGATCAATGCGGCAAAGCAGTGTATCCCTATACACTGGAAATCGACTCACCAACCAACCATAAAAGAATGGTTTAACAGAATATGCAAAATTGAGGAAATGGAAAATCTTATACATATTGCAAGAGAGACTCCGTCATCATTTAGTAAAAAATGGGCCTGCTGGTTACACTATAAAACGACCCCAGAATTTGCAAACTCCCTGAACCCTGACAAAGGATAAATTACTCCTCTGAGAATTGTCATTAAAAATCTACGACGTGCCAGGATCTCCCCTTAACCCTAAACCTTACAAAGACACCTCTCTCCTCCTATATCTCCCCCTATACAGATCCGCCCCTAGTTTCTCATAACACGCCCCTTGAACACCCCATGGGGTCGGGGAAGTCAGAGACGGACCCCCTGCCAACGCCATCCCTTCCTGCCTCACTCCCCTCCCCTCGATCCCCACCCCACCCCTTCTCCTTCCACCACTTACCCCCCTCCTACTTTCTCATCCACAAGCTTCTGTACAATACAACCACTAACATAGCTCCAGCCTACACTCCCGCATTCATACACTCTCAACGAAATAAACCTGTTTATAGCTCCTTCCCTCCCTTTCTGCCATATTGCACCTGTTGGCCTTTCCCTCCCACACAGACCAAAAGTCCATAACGGCATCCGTGAACCTACCTAGCTCTAACCTACCAACAAGATCTATCCCCGTCAATGGTAGTGGACTTTGACTAGACCCCACAACTACCTTGAATTAAGGTAGCCCACCCCAACACGGCCTAGTTCATGAAGGATGCACATAGCCATTTCATTTTCACTACCCGCAAGTTGAATTGTATGTGACACATGTTATTCATCCATGTTTTGTGGTTGTATTAATACCTTATTGTACTACTATTGTTCAAGATATCTGTAAATGCTTTTTACATTTCAATAAACTGTTTTTGGAAAAAAAAAAAAAAATGCCATAATTTTATCCCCTATTTTGTAGACGCTATAACTTTTGCACAATCAAATCAATATACGCTTATTGCGATTTTTTTTTACCAAAAAATATGTAGAAGAATACGTATCGGCCTAAAACTAAAAGGAAAAAAATAGATTTTTAAAAAAAATTGGGATATTTATTATAGCAAAAAGTGATAAATATTGTTTTTTTTTTTAATTTTCAAAATTGTCGGTTTTTTGTTTATAGTGCAAAAAATAAAAATTGCAAAGGTGATCAAATACCACCAAAAGAAAGCGCTATTTGTGGGAAAAAAAAATGAAAAAATGAAAAATTTGGGTACAACCTCGCATGCCCGCACAATTCTCATTCAAAGTGTGACAGCGTTGAAAGTTGAAAATTGGCCTGGGCAGGAAGGGGGTAAAAATGCCTGGTAATGAAGTGGTTAAAGAAAAGCTGAATTATCTGTAAATCACTTCTGCCTCTCACATTTCACCTGCTGCAGTGACTACTAATTGCCTGTTGTACAACTCAGCTATATAAATGACAGCACTGCCAACATTGGTGGTGATGTCAATATTGCCAAGCTAGATATGTGCTTTGCTATGCAAGAAAATTAAACAAAAGAAAGCCAACATGATTTATCCTTAAGCTAATTTATGCAGGATATACTAATTTACATTGGCAGGAAGGGATAGGCTGAAAGAGCTAAAGCGCTGCTATTCAGTCGCTAGCGGGGCTCTTTTAACCCCCAAAAAAGGGTTAAAAACTCCAGTTTTGTGGCGCTTTTAAATCACTTAGCAGGTGCTTTGAAAGTGCTGCCCATTCATTCCAATGGGCAGGGCATTTTGGGAGCGCTAAATACAGCGCTCCCAACCCGCCCCAAAGATGCTGCTTGCAGGACTTTTGGTAACGTCCAGCAAGCGCACCGCCCGAGTGTGAAAAGACACACTGCAATGAATCGGAGGTGGTTTTCAGGCGCTTAACAGAGGCTTTTTTTTTAGCACTAAAGTGCCTGAAAAGCACCCCAGTGTGAAAGGGGTCTAAAACTGGAGAGTGCAAAATCTGGTGCAGCTGAGCATGGTAACCAATCGGCTTCTAACTTCAGCTTGTTTAATTAAGCTTTAACAGAAAAACCTGGAAGCTAAATGGTTTCTATGTAGAGCTGAACCAGTTTTTGCACTCTCCAATTTTATTAAATCAAACCCTATAACCAGTGGCGGCTGGTGCTCAAATTTTTTGGGGGAGCGCAAACAAACTGAAAAAAAAAAAATCATCAATTGCCGCCACTGTGCCCATTAAACGCAGCCACTGTGCCCAAACGCCACTAGTTTGTCCCCAAATGCAGCCAGTTTCCCCCCCATATGCAGCCAGTTTCTCCCCCATAATGCAGCCAGTTTCTCCCCCATAATGCAGCTAGTTTCTCCCCCATAATGCAGCCAGTTAATCCCCCATAATGCAGCCAGTTTCTCCCCCATAATGCAGCCAGTTTCTCCCCCATAATGCAGCCAGTTTGTCCCCCATAATACAGCCAGTTTCTCCCCCAATATACAGCCAGTTTCTCCCCCATAATGCAGCCAGTTTCTCCCCTATATGCAGCCAGTTTCTCTCCCAATATACAGCCAGTTTCTCCCCCATAATACAGCCAGTTTCTCCCCTATATGCAGCCAGTTTCTCCCCCAATATACAGCCAGTTTCTCCCCCATAATGCAGCCAGTTTCTTCCCTATATGCAGCCAGTTTCTCCCCTATATGCAGCCAGTTTCTCCCCCATAATACAGCCAGTTTCTCCCCCATAATGCAGCCAGTTTCTCCCCCAATATACAGCCAGTTCCCCCCCCATAATACAGCCAGTTTCTCCCCTATATGCAGCCAGTTTCTCCCCCAATATACAGCAAGTTTCTCCCCCATAATGCAGCCAGTTTCTCCCCTATATGCAGCCAGTTTCTCCCCCAATATACAGCCAGTTTCTCCCCCATAATACAGCCAGTTTCTCCCCTATATGCAGCCAGTTTCTCCCCTATATACAGCCAGTTTCTCCCCTATATGCAGCCAGTTTCTCCCCCAATATACAGCCAGTTTCTCCCCCATAATACAGCCAGTTTCTCCCCTATATGCAGCCAGTTTCTCCCCCAATATACAGCCAGTTTCACCCCCATAATGCAGACAGTTTCTCCCCTATATGCAGCCAGTTTCTCCCCTATATACAGCCAGTTTCTCCCCTATATGCAGCCAGTTTCTCCCCCAATATACAGCCAGTTTCTCCCCCATAATGCAGCCAGTTTCTCCCCTATATGCAGCCAGTTTCTCCCCTATATACAGCCAGTTTCTCCCCTATATACAGCCAGTTTCTCCCCTATATGCAGCTAGTTTGTCCCCCATAATGCAGCCAGTTAATCCCCCATAATGCAGCCAGTTTCTCCCCCATAATGCAGCCAGTTTGTCCCCCATAATACAGCCAGTTTCTCCCCCAAATGCAGCCAGTTTCTCCCCCATAATGCAGCCAGTTTGTCCCCTATATGCAGCCAGTTTCTCCCCATAATACAGCCAGTTTCTCCCCCATAATACAGCCAGTTTCTCCCCCATAATGCAGCCAGTTTCTCCCCCATAATGCAGCCAGTTTCTCTCCCAATATACAGCCAGTTTCTCCCCCATAATGCAGCCAGTTTCTCCCCCATAATGCAGCCAGTTTCTCCCCCATAATACAGCCAGTTTCTCCCCCAATATACAGCCAGTTTCTCCCCCATAATGAAGCCAGTTTCTCCCCCATAATGCAGCCAGTTTCTCCCCCATAATGCAGCCAGTTTCTCCCCTATATGCAGCCAGTTTCTCCCCCAATATACAGCCAGTTTCTCCCCCATAATACAGCCAGTTTCTCCCCTATATGCAGCCAGTTTCTCCCCCAATATACAGCCAGTTTCTCCCCCATAATGCAGCCAGTTTCTCCCCTATATGCAGCCAGTTTCTCCCCAATATGCAGCCAGTTTCTCCCCCATAATACAGCCAGTTTCTCCCCCATAATGCAGCCAGTTTCTCCCCCATAATGCAGCCAGTTTCTCCCCCATAATGCAGCCAGTTTCTCCCCCATAATGCAGCCAGTTTCTCACCCAATATACAGCCAGTTTCTCCCCCATAATACAGCCAGTTTCTCCCCCATAATGCAGCCAGTTTCTCCCCCATAATGCAGCCAGTTTCTCCCCCAATATACAGCCAGTTTCTCCCCCATAATACAGCCAGTTTCTCCCCCAATATACAGCCAGTTTCTCCCCCAATATACAGCCAGTTTCTCCCCCATAATGCAGCCAGTTTCTCCCCCATAATGCAGCCAGTTTCTCCCCTATATGCAGCCAGTTTCTCCCCCATATGCAGCCAGTTTCTCCCCTAATTGCAGCCAGTTTCTCCCCCAATATACAGCCAGTTTCCCCCCCATAATACAGCCAGTTTCTCCCCTATATGAAGCCAGTTTCTCCCCCAATATACAGCCAGTTTCTCCCCCATAATGCAGCCAGGTTCTCCCCTATATGCAGCCAGTTTCTCCCCCAATAATACAGCCAGTTTCTCCCCAATAATACAGCTTGTTTCTCCCCTATATGCAGCCAGTTTCTCCCCTATATACAGCCAGTTTCTCCCCTATATGCAGCCAGTTTCTCCCCCAATATACAGCCAGTTCTCCCCCATAATGCAGCCAGTTTCTCCCCCAATATACAGCCAGTTTCTCCCCCATAATACAGCCAGTTTCTCCCCCATAATGCAGCCAGTTTCTCCCCCATAATGCAGCCAGTTTCTCCCCCATAATGCAGCCAGTTTCTCCCACATAATACAGCCAGTTTCTCCCCCAATATACAGCCAGTTTCTCCCCCAATATACAGCCAGTTTCTCCCCCATAATGCAGCCAGTTTCTCCCCCATAATGCAGCCAGTTTCTCCCCTATATGCAGCCAGTTTCTCCCCTATATGCAGCCAGTTTCTCCCCCAATATACAGCCAGTTTCTCCCCCATAATGCAGCCAGTTTCTCCCCTATATGCAGCCAGTTTCTCCCCCAATATACAGCCAGTTTCTCCCCCATAATACAGCCAGTTTCTCCCCTATATGCAGCCAGTTTCTCCCCTATATACAGCCAGTTTCTTCCCTATATGCAGCCAGTTTCTCCCCCAATATACAGCCAGTTTCTCCCCCATAATGCAGCCAGTTTCTCCCCCATATGCAGCCAGTTTCTCCCCTATATACAGCCAGTTTCTCCCCTATATACAGCCAGTTTCTCCCCTATATACAGCCAGTTTCTCCCCTATATGCAGCTAGTTTCTCCCCCATAATGCAGCCAGTTAATCCCCCATAATGCAGCCAGTTTCTCCCCCATAATGCAGCCAGTTTGTCCCCCATAATGCAGCCAGTTTGTCCCCCATAATACAGCCAGTTTCTCCCCCAAATGCAGCCAGTTTCTCCCCCATAATGCAGCTAGTTTGTCCCCTATATGCAGCCAGTTTCTCCCCATAATACAGCCAGTTTCTCCCCCATAATACAGCCAGTTTCTCCCCCATAATGCAGCCATTTTCTCCCCCATAATGCAGCCAGTTTCTCCCCCATAATGCAGCCAGTTTCTCCCCCATAATGCAGCCAGTTTCTGTCCCAATATACAGCCAGTTTCTGTCCCAATATACAGCCAGTTTCTCCCCCATAATGCAGACAGTTTCTGCCCCATAATGCAGCCAGTTTCTCCCCCATAATGCAGCCAGTTTCTCCCCCATAATACAGCCAGTTTCTCCCCCAATATACAGCCAGTTTCTCCCCCATAATGCAGCCAGTTTCTCCCCCATAATGCAGCCAGTTTCTCCCCCATAATGCAGCCAGTTTCTCCCCTAATATACAGCCAGTTTCTCCCCCATAATGCAGCTAGTTTCTCCCCTATATGCAGCCAGTTTCTCCCCCATAATACAGCCAGTTTCTCCCCTATATGCAGCCAGTTTCTCCCCCAATATACAGCCAGTTTCTCCCCCATAATGCAGCCAGTTTCTCCCCTATATGCAGCCAGTTTCTCCCCTATATGCAGCCAGTTTCTCCCCCACAATACAGCCAGTTTCTCCCCCATATGCAGCCAGTTTCTCCCCATAATGCAGCCAGTTTCTCCCCCATAATGCAGCCAGTTTCTCCCCCATAATGCAGCCAGTTTCTCCCCCATAATGCAGCCAGTTTCTCACCCAATATACAGCCAGTTTCTCCCCCATAATACAGCCAGTTTCTCCCCCATAATACAGCCAGCTTCTCCCCCAATATACAGCCAGTTTCTCCCCCATAATGCAGCCAGTTTCTCCCCCATAATGCAGCCAGTTTCTCCCCCATAATGCAGCCAGTTTCTCCCCCATAATACAGCCAGTTTCTCCCCCATAATGCAGCCAGTTTCTCCCCCATAATGCAGCCAGTTTCTCCCCCAATATACAGTCAGTTTCTCCCCCAATATACAGCCAGTTTCTCCCCCATAATGCAGCCAGTTTCTCCCCCATAATGCAGCCAGTTTCTCCCCTATATGCAGCCAGTTTCTCCCCTATATGCAGCCAGTTTCTCCCCCAATATACAGCCAGTTCCCCCCCCATAATACAGCCAGGTTCTCCCCTATATGCAGCCAGTTTCTCCCCCAATATACAGCCAGTTTCTCCCCCATAATGCAGCCAGTTTCTCCCCTATATGCAGCCTGTTTCTCCCCCAATATACAGCCAGTTTCTCCCCCATAATACAGCCAGTTTCTCCCCTATATGCAGCCAGTTTCTCCCTTATATACAGCCAGTTTCTCCCCTATATGCAGCCAGTTTCTCCCCCAATATACAGCCAGTTTCTCCCCCATAATGCAACCAGTTTCTCCCCTATATGCAGCCAGTTTCTCCCCTATATACAGCCAGTTTCTCCCCTATATACAGCCAGTTTCTCCCCTATATGCAGCTAGTTTCTCCCCCATAATGCAGCCAGTTAATCCCCCATAATGCAGCCAGTTTGTCCCCCATAATGCAGCCAGTTTGTCCCCCATAATGCAGCCAGTTTGTCCCCCATAATACAGCCAGTTTCTCCCCCAAATGCAGCCAGTTTCTCCCCCATAATGCAGCCAGTTTGTCCCCTATATGCAGCCAGTTTCTCCCCATAATACAGCCAGTTTCTCCCCCATAATACAGCCAGTTTCTCCCCCATAATGCAGCCAGTTTCTCTCCCAATATACAGCCAGTTTCTCCCCCATAATGCAGCCAGTTTCTCCCCCATATGCAGCCAGTTTCTCCCCCATAATGCAGCCAGTTTCTCCCCCATATGCAGACAGTTTCTCCCCCATAATTCAGCCAGTTTCTCCCCCATAATGCAGCCAGTTTCTCCCCCCATAATACAGCCAGTTTCTCCCCCAATATACAGCCAGTTTCTCCCCCATAATGCAGCCAGTTTCTCCCCCATAATGCAGCCAGTTTCTCCCCCATAATGCAGCCAGTTTTTCCCCTATATGCAGCCAGTTTCTCCCCCAATATACAGCCAGTTTCTCCCCCATAATACAGCCAGTTTCTCCCCTATATGCAGCCAGTTTCTCCCCTATATACAGCCAGTTTCTCCCCTATATGCAGCTAGTTTCTCCCCCATAATGCAGCCAGTTAATCCCCCATAATGCAGCCAGTTTCTCCCCCATAATGCAGCCAGTTTGTCCCCCATAATGCAGCCAGTTTCTCCCCCACAATACAGCCAGTTTCTACCCCATATGCAGCCAGTTTCTCCCCCATAATGCAGCCAGTTTCTCCCCCATAATGCAGCCAGTTTCTCCCCCATAATGCAGCCAGTTTCTCCCCCATAATGCAGCCAGTTTCTCACCCAATATACAGCCAGTTTCTCCCCCATAATACAGCCAGTTTATCCCCCATAATACAGCCAGCTTCTCCCCCAATATACAGCCAGTTTCTCCCCCATAATGCAGCCAGTTTCTCCCCCATAATGCAGCCAGTTTCTCCCCCATAATGCAGCCAGTTTCTCCTCCAATATACAGCCAGTTTCTCCCCCATAATACAGCCAGTTTCTCCCCCATAATGCAGCCAGTTTCTCCCCCATAATGCAGCCAGTTTCTCCCCAATATACAGTCAGTTTCTCCCCCAATATACAGCCAGTTTCTCCCCCATAATGCAGCCAGTTTCTCCCCCATAATGCAGCCAGTTTCTCCCCTATATGCAGCCAGTTTCTCCCCTATATGCAGCCAGTTTCTCCCCTATATGCAGCCAGTTTCTCCCCCAATATACAGCCAGTTTCCCCCCCATAATACAGCCAGGTTCTCCCCTATATGCAGCCAGTTTCTCCCCCAATATACAGCCAGTTTCTCCCCCATAATGCAGCCAGTTTCTCCCCTATATGCAGCCAGTTTCTCCCCCAATATACAGCCAGTTTCTCCCCCATAATACAGCCAGTTTCTCCCCTATATGCAGCCAGTTTCTCCCCTATATACAGCCAGTTTCTCCCCTATATGCAGCCAGTTTCTCCCCCAATATACAGCCAGTTTCTCCCCCATAATGCAACCAGTTTCTCCCCTATATGCAGCCAGTTTCTCCCCTATATACAGCCAGTTTCTCCCCTATATACAGCCAGTTTCTCCCCTATATGCAGCTAGTTTCTCCCCCATAATGCAGCCAGTTAATCCCCCATAATGCAGCCAGTTTGTCCCCCATAATGCAGCCAGTTTGTCCCCCATAATGCAGCCAGTTTGTCCCCCATAATACAGCCAGTTTCTCCCCCAAATGCAGCCAGTTTCTCCCCATAATGCAGCCAGTTTGTCCCCTATATGCAGCCAGTTTCTCCCCATAATACAGCCAGTTTCTCCCCCATAATACAGCCAGTTTCTCCCCCATAATGCAGCCAGTTTCTCCCCCATAATGCAGCCAGTTTCTCTCCGAATATACAGCCAGTTTCTCCCCCATAATGCAGCCAGTTTCTCCAATATATGCAGCCAGTTTCTCCCCTATATGCAGCCAGTTTCTCCCCCAATATATAGCCAGTTTCTCCCCCATAATGCAGCCAGTTTCTCCCCTATATGCAGCCAGTTTCTCCCCCAATATACAGCCAGTTTCTCCCCCATAATGCAGCCAGTTTCTCCCCTATATGCAGCCAGTTTCTCCCCTATATACAGCCAGTTTCTCCCCTATATACAGCCAGTTTCTCCCCTATATGCAGCTAGTTTGTCCCCCATAATGCAGCCAATTAATCCCCCATAATGCAGCCAGTTTCTCCCCCATAATGCAGCCAGTTTGTCCCCCATAATACAGCCAGTTTCTCCCCCAAATGCAGCCAGTTTCTCCCCCATAATGCAGCCAGTTTGTCCCCTATATGCAGCCAGTTTCTCCCCATAATACAGCCAGTTTCTCCCCCATAATGCAGCCAGTTTCTCCCCTATATGCAGCCAGTTTCTCCCCTATATGCAGCCAGTTTCTCCCCCATAATACAGCCAGTTTCTCCCCCATAATGCAGCCAGTTTCTCCCCCATAATGCAGCCAGTTTCTCCCCCATAATGCAGCCAGTTTCTCCCCCATAATGCAGCCAGTTTCTCACCCAATATACAGCCAGTTTCTCCCCCATAATACAGCCAGTTTCTCCCCCATAATGCAGCCAGTTTCTCCCCCATAATGCAGCCAGTTTCTCCCCCAATATACAGCCAGTTTCTCCCCCATAATACAGCCAGTTTCTCCCCCAATATACAGCCAGTTTCTCCCCCAATATACAGCCAGTTTCTCCCCCATAATGCAGCCAGTTTCTCCCCCATAATGCAGCCAGTTTCTCCCCTATATGCAGCCAGTTTCTCCCCCATATGCAGCCAGTTTCTCCCCTAATTGCAGCCAGTTTCTCCCCCAATATACAGCCAGTTTCCCCCCCATAATACAGCCAGTTTCTCCCCTATATGAAGCCAGTTTCTCCCCCAATATACAGCCAGTTTCTCCCCCATAATGCAGCCAGGTTCTCCCCTATATGCAGCCAGTTTCTCCCCCAATAATACAGCCAGTTTCTCCCCAATAATACAGCTTGTTTCTCCCCTATATGCAGCCAGTTTCTCCCCTATATACAGCCAGTTTCTCCCCTATATGCAGCCAGTTTCTCCCCCAATATACAGCCAGTTTCTCCCCCATAATGCAGCCAGTTTCTCCCCCAATATACAGCCAGTTTCTCCCCCATAATACAGCCAGTTTCTCCCCCATAATGCAGCCAGTTTCTCCCCATAATGCAGCCAGTTTCTCCCCCATAATGCAGCCAGTTTCTCCCACATAATACAGCCAGTTTCTCCCCCAATATACAGCCAGTTTCTCCCCCAATATACAGCCAGTTTCTCCCCCATAATGCAGCCAGTTTCTCCCCCATAATGCAGCCAGTTTCTCCCCTATATGCAGCCAGTTTCTCCCCTATATGCAGCCAGTTTCTCCCCAATATACAGCAGTTTCTCCCCCATAATGCAGCCAGTTTCTCCCCTATATGCAGCCAGTTTCTCCCCCAATATACAGCCAGTTTCTCCCCCATAATACAGCCAGTTTCTCCCCTATATGCAGCCAGTTTCTCCCCCAATAATGCAGCCAGTTTCTCCCCCATAATGCAGCCAGTTTCTGTCCCAATATACAGCCAGTTTCTGTCCCAATATACAGCCAGTTTCTCCCCCATAATGCAGACAGTTTCTGCCCCATAATGCAGCCAGTTTCTCCCCCATAATGCAGCCAGTTTCTCCCCCATAATGCAGCCAGTTTCTCCCCCATAATGCAGCCAGTTTCTCCCCCATAATGCAGCCAGTTTCTCCCCTATATGCAGCCAGTTTCTCCCCATAATACAGCCAGTTTCTCCCCCATAATACAGCCAGTTTCTCCCCCATAATGCAGCCATTTTCTCCCCCATAATGCAGCCAGTTTCTCCCCCATAATGCAGCCAGTTTCTCCCCCATAATGCAGCCAGTTTCTGTCCCAATATACAGCCAGTTTCTGTCCCAATATACAGCCAGTTTCTCCCCCATAATGCAGACAGTTTCTGCCCCATAATGCAGCCAGTTTCTCCCCCATAATGCAGCCAGTTTCTCCCCCATAATACAGCCAGTTTCTCCCCCAATATACAGCCAGTTTCTCCCCCATAATGCAGCCAGTTTCTCCCCCATAATGCAGCCAGTTTCTCCCCCATAATGCAGCCAGTTTCTCCCCCATAATGCAGCCAGTTTCTCCCCTATATGCAGCCAGTTTCTCCCCTAATATACAGCCAGTTTCTCCCCCATAATGCAGCTAGTTTCTCCCCTATATGCAGCCAGTTTCTCCCCCATAATACAGCCAGTTTCTCCCCTATATGCAGCCAGTTTCTCCCCCAATATACAGCCAGTTTCTCCCCCATAATGCAGCCAGTTTCTCCCTATATGCAGCCAGTTTCTCCCCTATATGCAGCCAGTTTCTCCCCCACAATACAGCCAGTTTCTCCCCCATATGCAGCCAGTTTCTCCCCCATAATGCAGCCAGTTTCTCCCCCATAATGCAGCCAGTTTCTCCCCCATAATGCAGCCAGTTTCTCCCCCATAATGCAGCCAGTTTCTCACCCAATATACAGCCAGTTTCTCCCCCATAATACAGCCAGTTTCTCCCCCATAATACAGCCAGCTTCTCCCCCAATATACAGCCAGTTTCTCCCCCATAATGCAGCCAGTTTCTCCCCCATAATGCAGCCAGTTTCTCCCCCATAATGCAGCCAGTTTCTCCCCCATAATACAGCCAGTTTCTCCCCCATAATGCAGCCAGTTTCTCCCCCATAATGCAGCCAGTTTCTCCCCCAATATACAGTCAGTTTCTCCCCCATAATGCAGCCAGTTTCTCCCCCATAATGCAGCCAGTTTCTCCCCTATATGCAGCCAGTTTCTCCCCCATATGCAGCCAGTTTCTCCCCTATATACAGCCAGTTTCTCCCCTATATACAGCCAGTTTCTCCCCTATATACAGCCAGTTTCTCCCCTATATGCCGCTAGTTTCTCCCCCATAATGCAGCCAGTTAATCCCCCATAATGCAGCCAGTTTCTCCCCCATAATGCAGCCAGTTTCTCCCCCATAATGCAGCCAGTTTGTCCCCTATATGCAGCCAGTTTCTCCCCATAATACAGCCAGTTTCTCCCCCATAATACAGCCAGTTTCTCCCCATAATGCAGCCAGTTTCTCCCCCATAATGCAGCCAGTTTCTCCCCCATAATGCAGCCAGTTTCTCCCCTATATGCAGCCAGTTTCTCCCCCAATATACAGCCAGTTTCTCCCCCATAATACAGCCAGTTTCTCCCCTATATGCAGCCAGTTTCTCCCCCATAATGCAGCCAGTTTCTCCCCCATAATGCAGCCAGTTTCTGTCCCAATATACAGCCAGTTTCTGTCCCAATATACAGCCAGTTTCTCCCCCATAATGCAGACAGTTTCTGCCCCATAATGCAGCCAGTTTCTCCCCCATAATGCAGCCAGTTTCTCCCCCATAATGCAGCCAGTTTCTCCCCCATAATGCAGCCAGTTTCTCCCCCATAATGCAGCCAGTTTCTCCCCTATATGCAGCCAGTTTCTCCCCATAATACAGCCAGTTTCTCCCCCATAATACAGCCAGTTTCTCCCCCATAATGCAGCCATTTTCTCCCCCATAATGCAGCCAGTTTCTCCCCCATAATGCAGCCAGTTTCTCCCCCATAATGCAGCCAGTTTCTGTCCCAATATACAGCCAGTTTCTGTCCCAATATACAGCCAGTTTCTCCCCATAATGCAGACAGTTTCTGCCCCATAATGCAGCCAGTTTCTCCCCCATAATGCAGCCAGTTTCTCCCCCATAATACAGCCAGTTTCTCCCCCAATATACAGCCAGTTTCTCCCCCATAATGCAGCCAGTTTCTCCCCCATAATGCAGCCAGTTTCTCCCCCATAATGCAGCCAGTTTCTCCCCCATAATGCAGCCAGTTTCTCCCCTATATGCAGCCAGTTTCTCCCCTAATATACAGCCAGTTTCTCCCCCATAATGCAGCTAGTTTCTCCCCTATATGCAGCCAGTTTCTCCCCCATAATACAGCCAGTTTCTCCCCTATATGCAGCCAGTTTCTCCCCCAATATACAGCCAGTTTCTCCCCCATAATGCAGCCAGTTTCTCCCCTATATGCAGCCAGTTTCTCCCCTATATGCAGCCAGTTTCTCCCCCACAATACAGCCAGTTTCTCCCCCATATGCAGCCAGTTTCTCCCCCATAATGCAGCCAGTTTCTCCCCCATAATGCAGCCAGTTTCTCCCCCATAATGCAGCCAGTTTCTCCCCCATAATGCAGCCAGTTTCTCACCCAATATACAGCCAGTTTCTCCCCCATAATACAGCCAGTTTCTCCCCCATAATACAGCCAGCTTCTCCCCCAATATACAGCCAGTTTCTCCCCCATAATGCAGCCAGTTTCTCCCCATAATGCAGCCAGTTTCTCCCCCATAATGCAGCCAGTTTCTCCCCCATAATACAGCCAGTTTCTCCCCCATAATGCAGCCAGTTTCTCCCCCATAATGCAGCCAGTTTCTCCCCCAATATACAGTCAGTTTCTCCCCCATAATGCAGCCAGTTTCTCCCCCATAATGCAGCCAGTTTCTCCCCTATATGCAGCCAGTTTCTCCCCCATATGCAGCCAGTTTCTCCCCTATATACAGCCAGTTTCTCCCCTATATACAGCCAGTTTCTCCCCTATATACAGCCAGTTTCTCCCCTATATGCCGCTAGTTTCTCCCCCATAATGCAGCCAGTTAATCCCCCATAATGCAGCCAGTTTCTCCCCCATAATGCAGCCAGTTTCTCCCCCATAATGCAGCCAGTTTGTCCCCTATATGCAGCCAGTTTCTCCCCATAATACAGCAGTTTCTCCCCCATAATACAGCCAGTTTCTCCCCCATAATGCAGCCAGTTTCTCCCCCATAATGCAGCCAGTTTCTCCCCCATAATGCAGCCAGTTTCTCCCCTATATGCAGCCAGTTTCTCCCCTAATATACAGCCAGTTTCTCCCCCATAATGCAGCTAGTTTCTCCCCTATATGCAGCCAGTTTCTCCCCCATAATACAGCCAGTTTCTCCCCTATATGCAGCCAGTTTCTCCCCCAATATACAGCCAGTTTCTCCCCCATAATGCAGCCAGTTTCTCCCCTATATGCAGCCAGTTTCTCCCCTATATGCAGCCAGTTTCTCCCCCACAATACAGCCAGTTTATCCCCCATATGCAGCCAGTTTCTCCCCCATAATGGCAGCCAGTTTCTCCCCCATAATGCAGCCAGTTTCTCCCCCATAATGCAGCCAGTTTCTCCCCCATAATGCAGCCAGTTTCTCCCCCATAATGCAGCCAGTTTCTCACCCAATATACAGCCAGTTTCTCCCCCATAATACAGCCAGTTTCTCCCCATAATACAGCCAGCTTCTCCCCCAATATACAGCCAGTTTCTCCCCCATAATGCAGCCAGTTTCTCCCCCATAATGCAGCCAGTTTCTCCCCCATAATGTAGCCAGTTTCTCCCCCATAATGCAGCCAGTTTCTCCCCCATAATGCAGCCAGTTTCTCCCCCATAATGCAGCCAGTTTCTCCCCCAATATACAGTCAGTTTCTCCCCCAATATACAGCCAGTTTCTCCCCCATAATGCAGCCAGTTTCTCCCCCATAATGCAGCCAGTTTCTCCCCTATATGCAGCCAGTTTCTCCCCTATATGCAGCCAGTTTCTCCACCAATATACAGCCATTTTTCCCCCCATAATACAGCCAGGTTCTCCCCTATATGCAGCCAGTTTCTCCCCCAATATACAGCCAGTTTCTCCCCCATAATGCAGCCAGTTTCTCCCCTATATGCAGCCTGTTTCTCCCCCAATATACAGCCAGTTTCTCCCCCATAATACAGCCAGTTTCTCCCCTATATGCAGCCAGTTTCTCCCCTATATACAGCCAGTTTCTCCCCTATATGCAGCCAGTTTCTCCCCCAATATACAGCCAGTTTCTCCCCCATAATACAGCCAGTTTCTCCCCCATAATGCAGCCAGTTTCTCCCCCATAATGCAGCCAGTTTCTCCCCCAATATACAGTCAGTTTCTCCCCCAATATACAGCCAGTTTCTCCCCCATAATGCAGCCAGTTTCTCCCCCATAATGCAGCCAGTTTCTCCCCTATATGCAGCCAGTTTCTCCCCTATATGCAGCCAGTTTCTCCCCCAATATACAGCCATTTTCCCCCCCATAATACAGCCAGGTTCTCCCCTATATGCAGCCAGTTTCTCCCCCAATATACAGCCAGTTTCTCCCCCATAATGCAGCCAGTTTCTCCCCTATATGCAGCCTGTTTCTCCCCCAATATACAGCCAGTTTCTCCTCCATAATACAGCCAGTTTCTCCCCTATATGCAGCCAGTTTCTCCCCTATATACAGCCAGTTTCTCCCCCATATGCAGCCAGTTTCTCCCCCAATATACAGCCAGTTTCTCCCCCATAATGCAACCAGTTTCTCCCCTATATGCAGCCAGTTTCTCCCCTATATACAGCCAGTTTCTCCCCTATATACAGCCAGTTTCTCCCCTATATGCAGCTAGTTTCTCCCCCATAATGCAGCCAGTTAATCCCCCATAATGCAGCCAGTTTGTCCCCCATAATGCAGCCAGTTTGTCCCCCATAATGCAGCCAGTTTGTCCCCCATAATACAGCCAGTTTCTCCCCCAAATGCAGCCAGTTTCTCCCCCATAATGCAGCCAGTTTGTCCCCTATATGCAGCCAGTTTCTCCCCATAATACAGCCAGTTTCTCCCCCATAATACAGCCAGTTTCTCCACCATAATGCAGCCAGTTTCTCCCCCATAATGCAGCCAGTTTCTCTCCCAATATACAGCCAGTTTCTCCCCCATAATGCAGCCAGTTTCTCCCCCATATGCAGCCAGTTTCTCCCCCATAATGCAGCCAGTTTCTCCCCCATAATGCAGCCAGTTTCTCCCCCATAATACAGCCAGTTTCTCCCCCAATATACAGCCAGTTTCTCCCCCATAATGCAGCCAGTTTCTCCCCCATAATGCAGCCAGTTTCTCCCCATAATGCAGTCAGTTTCTCCCCTATATGCAGCCAGTTTCTCCCCCAATATACAGCCAGTTTCTCCCCCATAATACAGCCAGTTTCTCCCCTATATGCAGCCAGTTTCTCCCCTATATACAGCCAGTTTCTCCCCTATATGCAGCTAGTTTCTCCCCCATAATGCAGCCAGTTAATCCCCCATAATGCAGCCAGTTTCTCCCCCATAATGCAGCCAGTTTGTCCCCATAATGCAGCCAGTTTCTCCCCCACAATACAGCCAGTTTCTACCCCATATGCAGCCAGTTTTCTCCCCCATAATACAGCCAGCTTCTCCCCCAATATACAGCCAGTTTCTCCCCCATAATGCAGCCAGTTTCTCCCCCATAATGCAGCCAGTTTCTCCCCCATAATGCAGCCAGTTTCTCCCCCATAATACAGCCAGTTTCTCCCCCATAATGCAGCCAGTTTCTCCCCCATAATGCAGCCAGTTTCTCCCCCAATATACAGTCAGTTTCTCCCCCATAATGCAGCCAGTTTCTCCCCCATAATGCAGCCAGTTTCTCCCCTATATGCAGCCAGTTTCTCCCCCATATGCAGCCAGTTTCTCCCCTATATACAGCCAGTTTCTCCCCTATATACAGCCAGTTTCTCCCCTATATACAGCCAGTTTCTCCCCTATATGCCGCTAGTTTCTCCCCCATAATGCAGCCAGTTAATCCCCCATAATGCAGCCAGTTTCTCCCCCATAATGCAGCCAGTTTCTCCCCCATAATGCAGCCAGTTTGTCCCCTATATGCAGCCAGTTTCTCCCCATAATACAGCCAGTTTCTCCCCCATAATACAGCCAGTTTCTCCCCCATAATGCAGCCAGTTTCTCCCCCATAATGCAGCCAGTTTCTCCCCCATAATGCAGCCAGTTTCTCCCCTATATGCAGCCAGTTTCTCCCCTAATATACAGCCAGTTTCTCCCCCATAATGCAGCTAGTTTCTCCCCTATATGCAGCCAGTTTCTCCCCCATAATACAGCCAGTTTCTCCCCTATATGCAGCCAGTTTCTCCCCCAATATACAGCCAGTTTCTCCCCCATAATGCAGCCAGTTTCTCCCCTATATGCAGCCAGTTTCTCCCCTATATGCAGCCAGTTTCTCCCCCACAATACAGCCAGTTTATCCCCCATATGCAGCCAGTTTCTCCCCCATAATGCAGCCAGTTTCTCCCCCATAATGCAGCCAGTTTCTCCCCCATAATGCAGCCAGTTTCTCCCCCATAATGCAGCCAGTTTCTCCCCCATAATGCAGCCAGTTTCTCACCCAATATACAGCCAGTTTCTCCCCCATAATACAGCCAGTTTCTCCCCCATAATACAGCCAGCTTCTCCCCCAATATACAGCCAGTTTCTCCCCCATAATGCAGCCAGTTTCTCCCCCATAATGCAGCCAGTTTCTCCCCCATAATGTAGCCAGTTTCTCCCCCATAATGCAGCCAGTTTCTCCCCCATAATGCAGCCAGTTTCTCCCCCATAATGCAGCCAGTTTCTCCCCCAATATACAGTCAGTTTCTCCCCCAATATACAGCCAGTTTCTCCCCCATAATGCAGCCAGTTTCTCCCCCATAATGCAGCCAGTTTCTCCCCTATATGCAGCCAGTTTCTCCCCTATATGCAGCCAGTTTCTCCCCCAATATACAGCCATTTTTCCCCCCATAATACAGCCAGGTTCTCCCCTATATGCAGCCAGTTTCTCCCCCAATATACAGCCAGTTTCTCCCCCATAATGCAGCCAGTTTCTCCCCTATATGCAGCCTGTTTCTCCCCCAATATACAGCCAGTTTCTCCCCCATAATACAGCCAGTTTCTCCCCTATATGCAGCCAGTTTCTCCCCTATATACAGCCAGTTTCTCCCCTATATGCAGCCAGTTTCTCCCCCAATATACAGCCAGTTTCTCCCCCATAATACAGCCAGTTTCTCCCCCATAATGCAGCCAGTTTCTCCCCCATAATGCAGCCAGTTTCTCCCCCAATATACAGTCAGTTTCTCCCCCAATATACAGCCAGTTTCTCCCCCATAATGCAGCCAGTTTCTCCCCCATAATGCAGCCAGTTTCTCCCCTATATGCAGCCAGTTTCTCCCCTATATGCAGCCAGTTTCTCCCCCAATATACAGCCATTTTCCCCCCCATAATACAGCCAGGTTCTCCCCTATATGCAGCCAGTTTCTCCCCCAATATACAGCCAGTTTCTCCCCCATAATGCAGCCAGTTTCTCCCCTATATGCAGCCTGTTTCTCCCCCAATATACAGCCAGTTTCTCCTCCATAATACAGCCAGTTTCTCCCCTATATGCAGCCAGTTTCTCCCCTATATACAGCCAGTTTCTCCCCCATATGCAGCCAGTTTCTCCCCCAATATACAGCCAGTTTCTCCCCCATAATGCAACCAGTTTCTCCCCTATATGCAGCCAGTTTCTCCCCTATATACAGCCAGTTTCTCCCCTATATACAGCCAGTTTCTCCCCTATATGCAGCTAGTTTCTCCCCCATAATGCAGCCAGTTAATCCCCCATAATGCAGCCAGTTTGTCCCCCATAATGCAGCCAGTTTGTCCCCCATAATGCAGCCAGTTTGTCCCCCATAATACAGCCAGTTTCTCCCCCAAATGCAGCCAGTTTCTCCCCCATAATGCAGCCAGTTTGTCCCCTATATGCAGCCAGTTTCTCCCCATAATACAGCCAGTTTCTCCCCCATAATACAGCCAGTTTCTCCACCATAATGCAGCCAGTTTCTCCCCCATAATGCAGCCAGTTTCTCTCCCAATATACAGCCAGTTTCTCCCCCATAATGCAGCCAGTTTCTCCCCCATATGCAGCCAGTTTCTCCCCCATATGCAGCCAGTTTCTCCCCCATAATGCAGCCAGTTTCTCCCCCCATAATACAGCCAGTTTCTCCCCCAATATACAGCCAGTTTCTCCCCCATAATGCAGCCAGTTTCTCCCCCATAATGCAGCCAGTTTCTCCCCCATAATGCAGTCAGTTTCTCCCCTATATGCAGCCAGTTTCTCCCCCAATATACAGCCAGTTTCTCCCCCATAATACAGCCAGTTTCTCCCCTATATGCAGCCAGTTTCTCCCCTATATACAGCCAGTTTCTCCCCTATATGCAGCTAGTTTCTCCCCCATAATGCAGCCAGTTAATCCCCCATAATGCAGCCAGTTTCTCCCCCATAATGCAGCCAGTTTGTCCCCCATAATGCAGCCAGTTTCTCCCCCACAATACAGCCAGTTTCTACCCCATATGCAGCCAGTTTCTCCCCCATAATGCAGCCAGTTTCTCCCCCATAATGCAGCCAGTTTCTCCCCCATAATGCAGCCAGTTTCTCCCCCATAATGCAGCCAGTTTCTCACCCAATATACAGCCAGTTTCTCCCCCATAATACAGCCAGTTTCTCCCCCATAATACAGCCAGCTTCTCCCCCAATATACAGCCAGTTTCTCCCCCATAATGCAGCCAGGTTCTCCCCCATAATGCAGCCAGTTTCTCCCCCATAATGCAGCCAGTTTCTCCTCCAATATACAGCCAGTTTCTCCCCCCATAATACAGCCAGTTTCTCCCCCATAATGCAGCCAGTTTCTCCCCCATAATGCAGCCAGTTTCTCTCCAATATACAGTCAGTTTCTCCCCCAATATACAGCCAGTTTCTCCCCCATAATGCAGCCAGTTTCTCCCCCATAATGCAGCCAGTTTCTCCCCTATATGCAGCCAGTTTCTCCCCTATATGCAGCCAGTTTCTCCCCTATATGCAGCCAGTTTCTCCCCCAATATACAGCCAGTTTCCCCCCCCATAATACAGCCAGGTTCTCCCCTATATGCAGCCAGTTTCTCCCCCAATATACAGCCAGTTTCTCCCCCATAATGCAGCCAGTTTCTCCCCTATATGCAGCCAGTTTCTCCCCCAATATACAGCCAGTTTCTCCCCCATAATACAGCCAGTTTCTCCCCTATATGCAGCCAGTTTCTCCCCTATATACAGCCAGTTTCTCCCCTATATGCAGCCAGTTTCTCCCCCAATATACAGCCAGTTTCTCCCCCATAATGCAACCAGTTTCTCCCCTATATGCAGCCAGTTTCTCCCCTATATACAGCCAGTTTCTCCCCTATATACAGCCAGTTTCTCCCCTATATGCAGCTAGTTTCTCCCCCATAATGCAGCCAGTTAATCCCCCATAATGCAGCCAGTTTGTCCCCCATAATGCAGCCAGTTTGTCCCCCATAATGCAGCCAGTTTGTCCCCCATAATACAGCCAGTTTCTCCCCCAAATGCAGCCAGTTTCTCCCCCATAATGCAGCCAGTTTGTCCCCTATATGCAGCCAGTTTCTCCCCATAATACAGCCAGTTTCTCCCCCATAATACAGCCAGTTTCTCCCCCATAATGCAGCCAGTTTCTCCCCCATAATGCAGCCAGTTTCTCTCCGAATATACAGCCAGTTTCTCCCCCATAATGCAGCCAGTTTCTCCCCCATATGCAGCCAGTTTCTCCCCCATAATGCAGCCAGTTTCTCCCCCATAATGCAGCCAGTTTCTCCCCCATAATACAGCCAGTTTCTCCCCCAATATACAGCCAGTTTCTCCCCCATAATGCAGCCAGTTTCTCCCCCATAATGCAGCCAGTTTCTCCCCCATAATGCAGCCAGTTTCTCCCCTATATGCAGCCAGTTTCTCCCCCAATATACAGCCAGTTTCTCCCCCATAATACAGCCAGTTTCTCCCCTATATGCAGCCAGTTTCTCCCCCAATATACAGCCAGTTTCTCCCCCATAATGCAGCCAGTTTCTCCCCTATATGCAGCCAGTTTCTCCCCTATATGCAGCCAGTTTCTCCCCCATAATACAGCCAGTTTCTCCCCCATAATGCAGCCAGTTTCTCCCCTATAATGCAGCCAGTTTCTCCCCCATAATGCAGCCAGTTTCTCCCCCATAATGCAGCCAGTTTCTCACCCAATATACAGCCAGTTTCTCCCCCATAATACAGCCAGTTTCTCCCCCATAATGCAGCCAGTTTCTCCCCCATAATGCAGCCAGTTTCTCCCCCAATATACAGCCAGTTTCTCCCCCATAATACAGCCAGTTTCTCCCCAATATACAGCCAGTTTCTCCCCCAATATACAGCCAGTTTCTCCCCTATATGCAGCCAGTTTCTCCTCTATATACAGCCAGTTTCTCCCCTATATGCAGCCAGTTTCTCCCCCAATATACAGCCAGTTTCTCCCCCATAATGCAGCCAGTTTCTCCCCTATATGCAGCCAGTTTCTCCCCTATATACAGCCAGTTTCTCCCCTATATACAGCCAGTTTCTCCCCTATATGCAGCTAGTTTCTCCCCCATAATGCAGCCAGTTAATCCCCCATAATGCAGCCAGTTTCTCCCCATAATGCAGCCAGTTTGTCCCCCATAATGCAGCCAGTTTGTCCCCCATAATACAGCCAGTTTCTCCCCCAAATGCAGCCAGTTTCTCCCCCATAATGCAGCCAGTTTCTCCCCTATATGCAGCCAGTTTCTCCCCCATAATACAGCCAGTTTCTCCCCCATAATACAGCCAGTTTCTCCCCCATAATGCAGCCAGTTTCTCCCCCCATAATGCAGCCAGTTTCTCCCCCATAATGCAGCCAGTTTCTCTCCCAATATACAGCCAGTTTCTCCCCCATAATGCAGCCAGTTTCTCCCACATATGCAGCCAGTTTCTCCCCCAATATACAGCCAGTTTCTCCCCCATAATGCAGCCAGTTTCTCCCCCATAATGCAGCCAGTTTCTCCCCTATATGCAGCCAGTTTCTCCCCCATATGCAGCCAGTTTCTCCCCTATATGCAGCCAGTTTCTCCCCCAATATACAGCCAGTTCCCCCCCATAATACAGCCAGTGTCTCCCCTATATGCAGCCAGTTTCTCCCCCAATATACAGCCAGTTTCTCCCCCATAATGCAGCCAGTTACTCCCCTATATGCAGCCAGTTTCTCCCCCAATAATACAGCCAGTTTCTCCCCCATAATACAGCCAGTTTCTCCCCTATATGCAGCCAGTTTCTCCCCTATATACAGCCAGTTTCTCCCCTATATGCAGCCAGTTTCTCCCCCAATATACAGCCAGTTTCTCCCCCATAATACAGCCAGTTTC